>VWPU01011256.1:115000-207538 GCA_013398955.1 Callaeas wilsoni
CATCAAGCCCTGTCTGAATCACTGTAATCCTCAATCCTGCTAGGTATGGTATTGTCCAAGTTGTTGACTAAAATGCTAAAAATATCATCCCAAGTATCAAACCCAAAGGAACGTTATTTAGAATCAGAACTGTTGACTATCACTTATTCCCCCCATCCACTGGAAGGTATTCTACCCCCATATTACTAGATATGGTATAATATAATAAAGTGTTGTTGAATCACAAAAGGAAAAGATGGGAAGGAAGCTACTGGGTTAAGATAGTGAAAAAAAAAATTGAAGAAAAGATGCCTGAACAATGGTTCAAACTGGGATCTGGCAGCTGTCAGAGGGAAAGAACTGAGGTCGTGAAGCAAGCTAAAGGTTTCAGCAGATATAATCAAGCCATAGATGTGTTTAATGTTGGCATATGTACAAAATACATTATATCTTATTGTATCTTTGTACAGTTCATGTCTACTTCTTACAAAGAGAAACACTGAAGTTGTTTTTATAGAACGTTAATCCCAAAAGAGAAAGAATGTTAATCCAAAAGAAGAAGAATTTTGCTATAAGTCATTTGAAAATCCTAATTTCATTCTGTCACTGTTGTTTGGTGTCTATAAAGTTTAATAAACCAACTTCCTGCTTTCTCAAGAAAAATTGATATAGAGAAATGATAAAAACCCACCCTCCTGTAAGAACAAGATTCATGCAGTAGTAATCTACCAGCATTTTTTCCTGAAAATAAAACAAATTCCACATGAGCTTCTGAAGCAAATTACTGTTCCTGAAATTTTCTGTAAAATAGTACAAAGACAAAACAAAGTACAGTTGCATGGCCATTATACCAGGTTTGCAGACTCAAAAATATTTCAGGCAATTTAAACAGATGTCGTAAGATCTTGCTTACATCAGTCTGCACAACATTGGACAATGTATTACATGGGAAGAGTATTGGTAAGATAGGCATATATTTGTTTCAACAGAAAAGGTTGAGACAGTTCACAAATTGTCAGAATGGTACTAGCTGGACCCAAAATACCATATTAGGAGGAATTTTTTTAATGCAAATTTTTGGTCCACTTTTCCATGACACTTTACTGCCTCCTGTTCATACTTCTAAATAGTATGTAATATTCTGTTCAGTTTGTCATTATTTTGAAAAATAGAACAGTTCTTCAACCTTGATGTTCCTTTAAATGGTTAAGCAGCACCACAAGCCTCAAAAAGGATTTAATTAAATAGGATATCCTCAGCTGTTCGTAAATTCTGTTTATATTCTAGGCAGATTATAAAAGTATATGTATGACAGGTTTTTTTGTCTAATTATAATATACAACAGAAGTATGCTGTTCTTGAGATTCTCTGAAAAGAATAATTTAACCAGTTTTACTATCAAAAAATGAAGAACGATGAGAGGTAAGTCGACTATAAGTTTTAAAAACATAAATTCAAAATACAAATTTTTTTTTTTTACACATTTTCCTTTGCACATAGAGAGAATAAAGAGAGAGAAGATGCCTTTACAACTTGTCTTGGGGTGATTCTATGACCATACTGTATCCCCCATCGCCTGCTTCATCTCAAGTGTACCTTTAAATTGCAAAGGGGGAGAAAGAAGCCGAGAGAACTCTTCAAAGCGGCTAGCTTGACCTTGCATCTAGAATGTTTGCATTCTTATCTCTCCCAATCTGACAACTTTTGTTGGTTGGAGGAGTTTTGCTCTCTAGCTTCTTCAGCTTTCAGCGGAGACGGGACTGTGATCTGCCTCAGCGGCTTCTGTTCTTTTTTGGACTGTTTTTGGCTTGCTTTTCATCTGAGACCGGCTGTCTTCTCCAGACCTGCTCGGCGGGACCCTCCAAGGGGGATCGTCGGACCCTGCCTGGCCGGCCCGGCCCAGCTCAGGACTGCAGGTTTTACCTACAGAAAGAACTCTAAAATCCAGAGTCCTCTTTTAGGGGACAGGGGAGGGGGTTTCAATATCCTTTTTTGCCCTGTGACAGTGGGGGACTCTGTTTGTTAAATAAATAGTTTTTTTCATTTTCACTCGAGAAATTATTTTCCCGAACCCATGGGGGAGGTGCTGCCAGGGCCTGCTTGCCTAGCAGGCAGGAGAGGGAGAGTGAGATGCCCCTTTCGGGTTGTTTTCCCTGGATTTGTGTCCAAACTGGCACGTAACTGTATTCATTTCAGTAAAAGGGCATATATTTCACATGACATACCAAAAATTCCTACCTTGATGGACTGACTGTAAGGTCCTATGCTGGCGGGTGCCCAGTGGGAAATGCTCTGTACATGCATGATCAGCTTTTCATCATGTACTACATCATCCGTTGCCATGTCATACTTATGTGCAAGGCAGTCAATGCAAAACAGCACTCCATCAGGTAACAGCGTTTCCACACATACTCTGAAAACACACGATAATTTTTTTTTTCAAACAGAAGTTTGCTTGAACCAACTTTCAACATTTATTTTCCACTTTTTTTTTCGGTCTGGACATTATCTTAGGAAATTTTGCCAGTATCATATAACAAAAGTTAGGGTATTGCAATAACCTGCTAGCATTAACAGTTATCTCCTCAAGGACACTGCTGGCTCACAGGCAGCTTCTTGTCCACCAGGACTCCCAGGTCCTTTGCAGAGCTGCTTCCCAACACTTCAGTCTCCAGCCTGTACTGGTGTATGGGGTTATTCCTCCCAAGGCACAGGGCCCTGCATTTGCCCGTGTTGAATTTCAGAAGGTTCTTCTCTGCTCATCTGTCCAACCTGCTAAGATTCTTCTGCAGGGCTGCACAGCCCTCTGGGGTATTGGCCACTCCTCCCACCTTGGTGCCACCAGTGAACTTGCTGAGGAGGGATCTGCACCTTCATCCAAGTCATTGATGAATAAATTAAACAAGACTGGACCCAGTATTGAGCACTGGGGCACACTGCTAGTGACAGGTCTCCAACTAGACCCTGTGCCACTGATTATGACGCTCTGGGATCTGCCCTTCAGGCAGCTCTCAATCCACCTCTCTGTCCACTCATCCAGTCCACACTTCCTTAGCTTGCCTATGAGCATGCTGACAGTGTCAAAGTTTTCTAAAAAGCAGCAGCTTACAGTTCCTTTACAACCTTCTCAAAGGTTATCTGTAATACTAGCATATTCTTTTGCTATACTTTAAGTTGCATGACAGATACACACATATGACAGGGCTCAAAATCTACTTAAGCATTCATTTATAAAGTTCACTTTTGTTTCCTCCAAGGAAGACTGAGTGCCTTGATGAACAGACAGACGTGTGTTGCATGTGGCCAGTTAAAAAGCAAGGGAGTTGAGGGTCTACATGGGGAAATCAACATTTCAAAGCCTGAAAAATAATTATATTTGCAGTCCATGCATAAAAAAGTCATTTAGCTCCCAGCAGGAATCCAACAAAAAATTACTTGTTCTCTTTACATATCATGTAACATAGCCTTACAAAATTCTTCTCATCTTGCTTATTTCTTCCAAGAAAACTATTTTTCTCCTTACCTCTCACATGTAAATATAGTAGTTTTTCCTCATTACCATCATCATAAGCATGGATGAATGGATTTTCTGCTTGGGCTGGTAAATTTTCAAGGCAATTTTGCAAATTTATTGCAGATCCACACCCGAGTCAGTGCTTCCAGCATACTGCTTGTGAGAACTTCCACAACCAGGCCTCTGTACATAATGCAATGATGCAACCATGCAAACTGCTGTATAATTTTTCTTTAGGACAAAATGCAACATAAACGAATATGCAACATAAACGCAAATCTGCGGAAAGGGACCTGAGGACCCTGGTCATTGGCAAGTTAAACATGAGTCAGCAGTGCCCCGGCAGCCAAGAGGGCCACTCGTGTCCTGGGGGGCATCAGGCATCGCCAGCCGGGCAAGGGAGGGGATTGTCCTGCTCTGCTCTGCACTGGGGCGGCCTCACCTTGAGTGCTGGGGGCAGTTCTGAGAGCCACAGTATAACAAAGATATAAACTGTTGGACAGCATCCAAAGGAGGGCAACAAAAATGGTGAAGGGCCTTGAGGGGCAGCCATATGAGGAGCAGCTGAGGTCACTTGGTCAGTTCAGTCTGGAGAAGAGGAGACTGAAGGGAGACCTCATTGCAGTCTACAGCTTCCTCGTGATAGGAAGAGGAGGCGCAGGCACTGATCTCTTCTCTGTGGCACAGTGACAGGACTCAGGGAATGGTCTGAAGTTGTGTCATGGGAGGTTTAGTTTGGATATTAGGGAAAGGCTCTTCATCCAGAGAGTGCTTGGCTCAGCAGGGCAGTGGTCACAGCACCAGCCTGACAGAGCTCCAGAAGCATTTGGAAAATGTTCTCAGGCACAGGGTGTGACTCTTAAGGTGTCCTGTGCAGGATCACAAGCTAGACTTTGACAATCCTTGTGGGTCCCTTCCTACTCAGGATATTCCATGATGCTCTGAAAACTGTTTACTCCATAAAAATAACATTAAAAAGCCATTTTCTTGCAACTTTCTAATCTTTCTACCTTGTTATTTTACTGATGGAAGGCTATGTAGCTGGCTATGCAAATGGGGAGACCTAAACCATGCAGGCATAAGAAATGAAAGTTAAATTGGGAGAAGTTGAGTATTACAAAGAGAACATAAAACATGTAGGAGTGGAGTATAATTTTGTGTTGTTTACAGGTGGGATTAGATCCCTCCTCTGAAGGCACACACAGCTGACCCTCTCATTTCTCTCTGATTTAATAACCCTGGCCTACAGTCAGCATCTCAAAGAAGCCTCTATCTGCTCCTTTTGGATCTGACACCCAGGCAATGTAGTGGAATGTGATGATTATCTTAACAATGTCTTTCAACTATTTGTCTTGCTATACTTTAAATTCACAAACCTCTATTACACTTCATATTCTGCAATAAGAGCATAAAATATAATATTTTTCATTAGAAAATTGCTGAACAGTTGGTTTTAAAAATATGAAGAAGACAAGAGGTATGACCACATGGTTGACCCTGCTTTCAGTACAGGATTGGACTAGATGACCTCCAGAGGTCCCTTGCAACCTGTATTAACCTATGATTCAAGTGAAATTTTTCAAGCTATATCAGTTCTGCATTCTCAGCATATTATCTCAGAAGCATAAGAAATTACTGTAAAAAACTACAAATTACTGTAAAAAGAAATAAGCCATTTTGACAAAGGCAATAAAAAATACAAACAGAAAATTAGATTTAACACACAGCTTTTAAAAAAAAGAAAAATTTCTTGGGCTAGGTGTTTTTTATCCAATTTCCAATGGAATACAAACCCACCAAACCCAAATAACACAGGAATTGCATAGTGCACACCTAAACCACCAAGCAGTTTCATCATGTCAGATGCAGCCTTGGATGTATCATGGAAGATTCTGTACAATAGATACTGAAAAAACTATGCTTTGTGGATCTATGAATAAAAGTGTTATCATCAGTGTGATTTCTTTTCATACTTGAATTCTTACTGAGCATGGAAGTGCAGCTAAGCTATCCATCTACTGTGATTATCTGAAGGAAACACAAGACATTAAGAATAACCAGATTGAATCGAGCCAAAGATCCATCTAATCTTTGTCTTCAACCAGAGCCAAGTGCATATAGGCAGGGGAAGAAAAGGAACAGCCTAAATATAGTTTTGAAATAACTGTCAGTATCTCATGATGTGAATCCCAAGCAACTGCTCAGATAATAATTTTGCTTTTGTATATAACCAAATAAATAGAACAAGGTGAGCAACATTTGTCACAAAGACCTAGAAGGTTCCAGACCTCATCATTTCTAGGAAGACTTAATATTGGTAGTAAGGCTTCAGTAATGTTTTTGGCACTTTCTCCTGTAACACACTCATAGAGAAGTTGTTGATGTACGGGCTGGATGAGCAGAGAGTGAGGTGGAGTGAAAACTGGCTGAACAGCCAGGCCCAGTGGGTGGGATTAGCGGCACAAAGTCTCACAGGTAAACAACCAGGAGCCTATACTGGGTCCACTCTTGTTCAATGTCTTCATTCATAATCTGCATGATGGGGCAGAGTGCATCCTTGGCAAGTTGCCATCCACACAGATATTGACAGGATGAAGAAACGGGCACACAGGAACTTGATGAAGTTCAGCAAGGAGAAGCTGCAAATCCCACACCTGGGGAAGGAACAAACTCAAGGTCCAGTATATTCTGTAGGCCCACTGGCTCAAAAGCAGCTTTACAGAGGACTGGAGGTTCCTGATGGAACCAACTTCAACATGAGCCAACAACGTGCCCTTTTGGCAAAGAGGGTTGATGATATCCTGGGTTGCAGAGAAGCACTGCCAACAGGTTAAGGGATGCAAACAGAAAAGAAAATCAAATAAAATCCCAGGAATACAAACAGTTGTCAGTTCAATCAAGTCAAAAAGAACTAAGAATTGCAAACCATGTATTATCCTTCTGTAAGTCCATATGGGGGGGCATTTGTAAACCTTATGGTATATATTAAAGCAGGAATTTTTAACCCTAGTGTTTTTGACATGAGCAGCTGTGATGTTAATACTCCAAAAGGCAGCAAAAGTCTTCTTCTGTGAGACGCAAACATTTGGTAAAATGCTTCACAAATACGGCAACAATAATTCAGTCTATTACAGTGCATCATATCTGTACTATAGCAGTAGTCTAATCCTACCTTGCTGGTGGACATAAATCAAATTCTGTCACATAAACTGAGTTTATAACACTGAAATCTTTCATGCTCTTCATATATAGATGAACCAAAATAACATCCTTCAGTTTCAATCCCTCTGAAGTCAAATTAGCTGCAAGATAAAAAAAAATAGCTGTTAAAGACAGAATATTTTAAATGTGTGCAGAAAGACAGCATAGGTATCCTGGTTTTGTTTGGCAAAACCAACTGGTAATAACCTAACTGTTGTCTAAACATGACTGAAGATTTTGCAATATATGACCTTTCCCCATTTAATAACTATTTCTTTCATTACATTCTTTCTCATGTTAGTTTTCCAAATATACAGAAGCAGACTATGAAATAAATTTTATCCACTCTGAGCAGTGGTAAATTCTTGCCCCATGAAAACACATCATGCATTCATGCATGTAGATATGTTACAGCCCGAATTACTTGTATCCATAAGTTTGATTATCTTGTAGGGTGCTCATTCTGTGACAGCTAGCAATCTATAAAGGACTTTGAATTACAAAAATACAGGACTGGAAGGGACAATAGTCATCTTCAAGGAAAAGATAAAATATTAATATGCTATTCCAGAGGGATGCTTGTCTGAATTGTTTTTAAAAACTCTCACTGCAATAATAATCTCTGCATAAACAAAGAGTTATGGCAAGACAGACAATAGGAAACAGAAGTGGCTACAGAAGAAATGAAGGAAAGATGAGAGCAGAGGAAAGCTCAAGCAGACAGCTAAAGAAGAGATACTGAGAAGTCAAGATCATCTGCATGTGTATGCATAGAATATTCCAGTCATAGCGCTCAGAGAGAATGTATTACTCTTATGTAGTCAATCACGTAACAAGATTTGTGATCAGCTCTGCAGTCTCTTTTGTAGCTCATGAGCAATAGAAACTAAATGAAGACAAAATCTTCTCTGAATATAGAACATATACAGTAAGAGAGTACTCTGTGACCTAACTTAAATAAGCCATGTGAAGCTCTTCTTGGTGTAATTTTGGGGATCTTGCCCTTTAATGTTACAGTGTGTACATGTATATACTTGTAGATTTGTTTTCCAGTTGAGAAGTACATGGGTATAAAGATAATCTCTGAAGGTTGTTGCCTTAGTGAGAAACATAATTTTCATGTAAAACTTTTCTGTGCTTTTAAAGACAGTTCAGGATTTTGCACACTTCCATAAAGATTAGTTTGGTCACACCAATACTGAATTTTGTTCTAAATGTCTCAGCTTAGTCATACTGCCAATAAGAATGGCAATCTGAAGAGGGGAATTCTCACTTACAGAAAAGAAAGTGTGCACAAGTGATATAAGCAGTTATATAGCAATTGACATAGAACTCCTGTGAAATCACAATACATGTCCAGAAATATCAGCTGATAAATTAGCATACAATGGCAATTCTGTATGGAAATAGAAATGTATTTGAATTCTACCTGATAGCAATCACTAGATCACTACCAGCTGTTATATCCTCAGTTAAGGAGGAAATGAGGACAATTTTCAAATTTCTAGACTGCACGTTAGTCAAGGAGAAAGGTCTGCAGTTAAAAGTTCTGCAGCATTATAAGAAATACTGGAGAGGGAAAAAGCCCTCAACCAACTGATACCTACCTCTGCACACACAAACATCCTCCTCTAAATTTAAAATATATGAGGCAACAAACTAACTCTAATCTGTGGACACAGAGTAAGCTGAAGGCAGTGATTTGGGTATATTCATAATTTCTACCTTTACTTAAAAAATATCTCCTAAGTAAAAGTACTATCCCTTTTTCCCTGCATGAATTAGAGAAATGGTGGGAAATAACTTCTCCCCAGCTTGTAATCAAAGTAAAATTGACTCCCAAAGCACTCTCTCTAGTAGAAAGGCATACATGATGAACTGGTTAGCAATCCACCACTTGGGCTCTCCACAACAACTTCTGTTTTTCAGGGACAGGACCCTTACATTGCATATCTCCTTGATATACAGGGAAACCTTACAGACTTTCTGTTGAATTTCAAGCCATTCATAGTTTCTAATAGTTTATAAAATATGATCAGGTGAGACTCACCCTTACTTAAGCAGAACTGCCCCAAAAGGTTACATTGACTGAAGTACAGCTTTTTGATTGTTTATGGTTGGTTGTTTGGTTGATTAGTTGGTTTTTGTTTTGTTGGTTTTTGTTTTCTTTTTTAAATAAGGGGTTATCCAGAGTCTTTAGCTGAGAGCCACAAAATACAGTATCCAAACTGTCTACAGGAAGTAGTATTTAAGAACTTTAGATGGTTTTAACATAATAAAAATCCACAGTTTCCTTCAAGCTTACGAAACTTTGCCATGGTACAACTATAACTACATCAGAGCTGCTTTATATTATATAAAGCACAGCAATCTTTGTCATCTTCCAGTCATATCTACAAAAAAGTTTAACATGAGAGTTTAAGAAAACAAATGTATAAACAGCATTCTCTCCCATTCTTGACTTCATAGAATTCCATCCATTCTACAGAATGTTTCATAGGGTCTAGTAATGAATTTCCATCTCCAAATCCTTTTGTCAGCCCCCATTCACTTTAGAGGTGGTTAAATCAGTTAACCCAGCAAAGAGTTTAAAAGTACTGTGCTTATTCTATTCTCACCACAGTGAAGCTGAACTACTGTATAGATTTGAAATATGTGTTCAGAAAAAGCCTTGTACCCATTTGCAGATTAAGTTCTCAGAAACGAATTGTTTCATTTGTCATGACAGAACCATAATTCTTTCAGTTTCCACACCCATTTCCAAAAGGAGAATAACTAAAAGAAATGTGAGAACTAAAATTTTCTGCAAGGGATTAGAAAATTACGGTTTTTTTGTCCTTACCATCACACAGGTAATGCAAGTAATCTGCTGAAAGCAATAGGCTACTGCACTAGTCAGACACAACCTATTTTGGCAGATGCTAAGGGAAAATTACATAATGTTTGTACAAGTAAACATCCATTCAAATATAATGAGAAAAAAATAAAAGACTACACAATCCTCTTGCTTCACTTTTTAGATTATATGCAGATTTACACTAAAATCTATTGCCTTTTTTAGTGAAAGTCTGATCATCTCCACATTGTTGATTTCCAAACAATCAAAAACTAGCTTAATGACCTTCTACGAAGTATAACTTTGCTTCTGAAAAAATTCTGGGGTTTCTTTATCATCCTATATTCAATCATGAATACTCAGTTGGACATGCAAAAAAATAAGATATGATAGGAAAATATCTAATGCAAATTCATAAACAAGAATATGAATTTAGTCATTTAGATACTAAAATTTATTTCCATTTTTGTGAATGAAAAGAAGCCTGTACAAACATACTTTACTTAAACTTTAGAATGAAAAAATACAAACCAAAACCATCAACATTTTATTTTATATGTCAGAATCTTGTAAGTAACCTGGATTTCATGATTCCCAAGATGGCAATTTTGCCTCTACATTAGGAATATAAATGAGATTTACTGCTACTGAGTTAATCCTAGATGCCAAAATGTATAACAGCTTTCTAGGAAACTTAATTTAAAATTATGGAAGCTACAAAAGTGTTTTAGCAAGTAGACAGAATCTATAGCACACATACATACACACACTACATATTTCAAGAATGCTATGAAGTGAGCAAGTAATGTGGAAATAGTGTTTTCAAAGTGATATGAACACTACTCTGGCTTTCCAGGGTCTTCAAAGCCAGTCAAATTATGATGTGTTAAATATTAAAGCTGGCAGTCTTGATATCAAAGATTCCAATCAAATGCAAAATGAGATGGCAAACCAACAACCACAACATTTAAAGTTATAAAACCACATGAAAATACAGAATCTTCCTTAAGGCCATTTTAAAAACACAATCAATGACAGCAGATAACGTATTAACTGAATAAAGCACCTCTGAGAGAAGAAAATGCTTCCCGTGCTGCATCTTGAGCATTTTTATCCTTTGATGGAAGGAAGTGGGCAGTGATACCTGAAAACCACTGGTAACCGCTCTGGGATTTTCCTGAATTTTCAAATGTCTTATCTATGGGAAATGAAGAACAAAACTATGATTATAACAATGAAAAGTTTCAGATTAACCAAGGATACATTTTAAATTGTTTAACAAAGATGAACTTCCACAGAAAAGAAATCTACAAACTGTAAAAACATCGGCAAAAATATTTACAAACAGATATAAAAGTAAGTGGTCTGGTAGCAAAGCTTCCAAAACCTTCTTTAACACTGCCTTCATAAAATATGCATGCAAATAGCACATTAGCTGAGAATTTCAGTATTTTTCTCCTCCTTTCCATTTTTGCTGATCTTTTACAATTTCTCGACCTGTTTGGTTACAGATTTGGCATAAGATGTGACATTGAAAAGCTAAAATTCTCCAAAGTATCCAAGTGACATAGAAATAGATTTTCAAACTTGTATGCCAAATTTTACTGGGAGTTAGATGCTTAACCTGGTTCTGATAATCTTTGCAAATGCATAACATGTTTACACATTTTTAAAGCCCACCAGGCACTTATCCATATTCAAGAAATACCAAAAGACCTAAATACTATTCAATACTCAAACACCGTTAGCTGTGAAACTTAGTTTTCAGGAAGTTTATTTGTCTATGCATGTAGTGTAACAGAAATGTGGTACTTCCAGGAGGAGGAGAGGGAAAGGAAGAGGGAGAGAAAGAAAGAAAAAATCATGTATTATGCTTCTGTAAACTAACTTGAAATGCTTCACTACTACAGATCTATTATTATCAGAAAAATACATTCTAGTAGGACCTCTTTTTTCAGACTAATTACTACAAGTCGAGCACGTTTTTTTCAGAGTGCTTATATAGTAATTAATATATTCCACCTGGCATGAAATAGTCAACCTTTTTATCTAATTTTTTTAAAAAAACTGTGCAAAACTCACTGAAATCCAAAGAGTTATGTTTCAAAGTCTTCCAGGTGACTGGAATACTTTTCTGTGGTTCATACTCTTCTGATGAAGGGAAAATATCATCGTCCGTACAGCTTATCTCACAAGAACACCTACTGACCACAAAAGTACCGGAGGAGTCTTCCTGCTTGAGACAAACATTATAAAACAAGCAAGTAAGCAGCATGCCAAGCAGTATGAAATCAGCACATTTTATCATTCAAATACATGTTTAAGTTACAAAAAATACTATAGCTCAACAGGTACATATCTTAGAACAATTCGTGAAAGAATAGGATTAGGATTTCCCATTAGATTGCAGAACTGGCAAAATATAATGCACTCCTGTTGACATATCAAATGGAAGAAAAAAGCAGACTTAGTAACTGAGGACAGTAGATACGAAAAATGATGAGACCCAAGAATAAAGACAGGAAGAATACTATTATGAAGAAATGGTATCCCAGAATTATATATAAGACAACTATGTTTTCAAAAAAATATTATAAATTAAGTGAACAAAGGAACAAAAGCACATAAGTAATAATGTTATAGTTAACATTGTCACTAAATACTTGAAATAGAGCAAAAGACTAATAAGAAAGTTTTAAAACTTGTTGGAACAATGAAAGAAGGAAGTCCATGTAAAAAAAAAAAAAATCTCTTTCTATTATCTCGCAAAGACTATCCTTTTCATCAAATGCTTTGGTATGACTTGAGATAACAGAAAATGCATTTCCGAAGATCTATACATTGAAGTAATTTCTTGACGAGGAAGAAAAATCATTCTTCCCAAATGCTTTCTCAGGACCAGGAAAAGAAAACTACCCAGTGTACCTTTTAAAGCAAAAACACAGGCAGAGTGCTTACTGACCAGTCTTCAACAATTCTGTGCTCATTACTTTTTCAACAGGCCACATAATTACATTTCTTGTAGGGTTTTTTGTTTCATTTTTAATTTAGAGCAATCAGAACCCTTACTCTGTCCCATTTGATTTTCCAATCAGCCTAATCTGCATAGCACATTGACTTTTGGATCTCTAGCTGGGTAATACCACTTGTCTATCTAAAAGCAATATGAATTATGACAGAATTTACGTGGAAACCCTAATCAAACACCATTGCATGCTGTAATGCCAGATTCTATTGATTAAATTTCTTCCCAAAGATCTCAAATTTCATGTAGTCTCTAAACTATGCATTTTACTGCAGGCTTCTTAAATACTAAATTCACAAAAATTATAAGAAATCCAAATAAGGCAAGATAAAAAGTTGACAAAATATAAAACCTTTGAAAATCCTTAAATAGGAATTAGAAACTGCTGAATATTCTTTTAGCTGATAAATTTGTGTTCCATGCAAGATATCATTAAAAAAGAATATTAACATTATATAGTGAAGTAATTTTTATTGTATTTAATTTTACTTTATTTTTTTTATTTCCTGTGGAAAATAAAACATATCTTATTGCAACTTTAAAGTTTTCTCTTCATATTAATCACAAAAAAAGTCAGAAAAATAAAGGCAGAAAACTATAGTATGCATCACAAATTTGTGATAAGTCAACTCTTACGTCAATATTTGACTTCACTGAAGTGAAAAAGGATCCAGTCAAGATAAAGGAGTGCATTTGGAAATTTTAAGGAAAGGCTAAATTACAAAAAGATCATTATCTGTGAGATGAAACTCTTCTGCTGACTCTAAAAGACCTCACAGGTAGTTTTATAAGCACTGTAAACACTAAGTCTATTATCTAAGAGGGACTGATGTTCTTTGATTGGACTTCATTTTATTCATTCCTCCAAGTAAGACATGAAGTCAAGGCAATAATCTACTTTACATGAATCAATTGTACGTCAGAGGTTACAAGAAGTCACGAAGATGTAACATAATAGCCCAGACAAAACCTGCAATTTAGCACAAACATGACACGCATTCCAGCATTACAACACACAAGCATCCATCAGCATCTGTACCATTTCCCACTCATTGAATTACACCTTCGACTACTGCCATCAGTGGGTGCATTTTGCCATTACCCAGAAGGATGCCTGATAGCCCCTAAACCTTCAGGTATGACTTAAAAAATAAAGAAACAGGAGCACCAATTCTGTCACTGAAAAAGAACTGAAGATGGTTTAAGGTACAAGAACCATGAAAATTAAATGATTTAAAAAGTTTCTATTTTTTTAATCTACAAGATAGCACTTCATGGAAATATACAGACTGTATGGCAGCATCACGTGCTAGAAGTGCTACCACTTGCTTCTTGCAAATTGTCATTTTACTAAATGAATTACTTTCACTGAGTCATTTGTAGCATCCACCATGAAACAATCAATTTGCACTGTAGCACACGCATTCAGGGGAGTTCTAAGGTAACACATGCAGAGTTTGCATCTCTTGCTCCTACCCCCGAGTAAGCATGCACAGACATGGTGATGCGAATGATGCCACTATACTGCTGCTTTCGGTTTTGTTTTTACATCACCTGGATTTTAACTTCACTATGCCATAAAAATCCATCAGTAGGGAAAAAAAAAAGTAAACTGGAAAGGAAAAAGTTCCAGCTTGCCAGTTTTTTACTCACTTCTAATAAGATTCACATAATCACCTTTGAAGAGATCTAGAGCGACAGATATCTTCTGAGGCTGCTATTAAAGACCTGTAGCTTCTCTCCATTCCCTAACCTGAAAGGACCGAATTTATATGCTGTGCAAGTGAACATGAAAGAGCACCTATTCGATTTTTATGCCACCAGTTAAAATGCTTTCATCTATGTTTCTAAACATGACTTCTGCAAGATGTGCTTTATAAAAAAATTTATGGGTATGTAGTTAGCCTCACAGACTCTATCACAAGTGGTTTGGTATAACATAGAGAACTCCCCTGTAGCTTTGTAATTTGTTAATGTTACAAATATCCCAAACTGATGCCACATGAAATTTTCATATCATCTAGAGTCAAATCCCTTTTTCCTAAATAACTCCATATTTTATAAATAATTTAGATTATATCAGTATTTCTTTACAGAGATAAAGAAAAGTATACATCTGTGTTTAGACACATACATAAAAACCTAGTCAGTTGCAAAATTTTTGGAAATTATTGTAAAATATCAGAAATTTTATGTCTCATAAGATGGAAAGTCTGTAAAAATAATTAGAGATGTCTGTTGATTTCAATGCCTATGATACATCACAATGACTCATCAAAGGCTCCAAAAACATTGGTAATCAATCACTTCCCACAGCAGCACAGGTGCAGGCGACAGCAGAAGTATTAGGTGTGGAACCTGGCACTCGAGGAACAACAGGCTCAATGCCAGCCTAAGCAGAGCTGCCAGACTCTGTTTAGTAGCTATATTTAAATCCATACAAATGTTGGTCTTCCATTCCTCTCAACACAGAAAGTAATCTAAGAAGCTAAAACTTATAGACTGCCACAAACAGAGTAACTTTCTCTGAATAATATTCTCATCACTTTAAAAAGAAAAAATCAAGCTTGCTATAATGACATTTTAATTAAATCTTACAGAACCTATTTTATCGCATAACATTTTCATGTTACTTCACAGAAGCAATATATTTTCCCATTTGTTACACAGTTTCTCCCACACCCACTGTACATTGTGATACCAACCTAATTTTGGATCAGAGCCTGCATGCATGCATACACTTAACTATATTCACATAACTCATGTCATTGATGCAAGTGCGCTCAGAATGAAGTTAAGCAAATGCACGAGTGTTCCAAGATCCAAATTCTCCTGTTGAAAAAGCCTTGGAGCTAGGACTTTGACTGATATAGCTGAAATTCCATGCAGTGGTCTTTTATGAAAACAACAGATTGCCTTTTAAAAAAGCTTACATCCTCCGCTACAGAAACTGGTATAAAAACCTATCACAACACAATTCTAAAACTGATAACTCTCCCACTGAGCAGCAATGAGAATACAGTGGAGCAGAGAGCTCAGAAGACAAAAGATTATGATAATCTCATTATTCTTTGTGATGTACCTTGATAACAGAACTCCTTGAAATAAATATTATGAGAGAGATCACATGCATCTTGCATTATTTTGAGTACGATATGCGGACTCATAGGAAAGAAAGTCCTTTACTCCACAATACTTTCAAATAAAATACCTTCATTATGAAAAGAGAACTAAAAATTATCTTTCTTCAGAAAACTGGACTGAATTGCAATCAAATAGAGTAGGAAAGAAAATCCTTTATTTATTATCCTAGTGTTTGATATAAATCAGAGCACAAAAAAAAGTTTTATGGTATTTATTATCAAGTTTTGAAAACAAAACTACAAGGATTATCTATATTCTTATGATGCAGAAGGAAAACTAAAGGTTGAGTAGGAGAAGTATTGTTCAATGACAACGAAGTATTCAAAAAATGCTACCCAAAATGCAACCAACAAAACATGTTTTGAAACCTGAAATTCCTTCCTATTCCCCTGATATCACTGACAAAGTCTAATTTTACAGCTAAAGTTCTAAATGTAGATTAACTAAAATAATTAATGAGGAACTGGACAGAAATAGGCTACAATGTTAAACCATATATAACCTACTGGATCATGTGCCTTTACTACACATGGCATGCTAATATCTCTCGAAAACCTTTTCTAAATTTACAAATGCACAAGTTAGAGAACTCTGCAAGTGTTTTTAAAATCTTCTCCAAAATGACCTGTATAATAGATCTCTTGCCATTCAATAGGGGCCAAATGGTTGCACTTCTGAAGTGTGTTCCAGCCACAAGGTCAAGATCTTTTACAAACAGGAAAACACAATATCAGTTTATAACAGGTAATATAATGCAGTGGTCTATTACAAGAAAATCAGCAGCAGGCATGACTCCTGTATCTCTCAAAGGCAAATGGGCTCCTTTCTCCTGCAAAGTGTAGAAAGAAAACGACATGATTCCCTCTAATTCTGGACTATTCAGATTTAAGGGAATGCAGTTTCACATCTTGTATTGTTTGATATGTGTGTGCTCCTTCTCACTGGAACTGGGAAACAAAGTATTCATTATTAAATGTGGGAAAGAGCAAATGTGAAAGCAAGAACGACAGCTAGTATGTTCGCTACTGTCATCAGAAATATGGTCCCATCGGCAGAAGCTCCAACAGCTTTCATTTCTGTTTCTGATCTTTACAAAGCCAACACAATAAAGTAAAAGAATATAGCAGAAAATAAAAGTTTTTGCAAGGTCATTGTGCCGACAAAGTAAAAAAAAATTGTTTCACAGTTGTATTTTTCCTAATTGAAAATACTCAGAATTTAATTTTTATTGAGTACAAAGGCCAATACACCTAATTCAAAGATTCTAGAATATGCTTCAGAAATTGTCTCCTGTGAAAAAAACTCCATTCTACATTTTAAATGTCTGAAGTGACTATCTTGGAATAGTAAAATATTGATGAAACTAGGTATCTGTATTATAGTGGTGACCTTGTTTTTTACCCTGAAGTAAAAGAGGCATTCCCAAATTTTCAGCATTAGTGTTTTATTACCATTATTATTTATTCTTAATGATTTTTGTAAAATGTCTACAAAAATTGCTTACCAGATTTTTACTAGTTTTAATAATAAAATATAATACATATTTATTTATCTCATTAGCCTCTTCTGCATCACTATTTATGAAAGAAAAGTGGGTGTGTTTAAAAAAAGCTTCAATTATTATGCAAAAAACATCTTGAAGTTGCATGGAAATATATTAAACCAGAACGGTGAGTACAGTGTTATGTTCCCCTAGGCACAAGGGCTCATTCTGCTGCCAGAAACAATCTACACCAAATTTCTAGGCAGGCTTTGTAGTCAAACATGAAGAGATTTAGCTAAAGAAAATGCATTATAGAGGAGGAAAGACAGCAGAGACTAATATGCACTACCTATAATTGCAAAATGGTTTTAAAAGTAAATTCAAAGAATGTAAAATTAACACCTGTGGCAAATAACAAAGATAAAATGAATATACAATACATTTAAAAATATGTTTATCTCACAGCAGAAATTATAACAAAACTGATGTCATAATACTATTAGAATTACACTTCACTGTGGAGTCTATTAATATTTTCTACAAAATGCTTACAAAAGTGGCTACTTTCACATGTTGTTCATAATGGTGTATTATTTTTCCCAGTTTTCAGTAATCCCTTGAAAGCCTCGAACTAAAATTAGTTCTCCTTCTGAAGCAGTTTTTTCCTGCAGTACTTTATTATTATAGGATTGGCTTTTAAGTGCTGAATACTAACTGATACTTAAATTTTTCTGCAGGCTTATAAGCACCAAATAGTGAGCAAAAGTACAATACTACAGGCATATCAATCTTGAAGGCATGCCTTTATCATTATGCAGTTAAATGATGCTAACAGTTATGGTCTGAAAGACTGACTGGTTCTCCATATTTATAACTTCTCAAAAACTTAGCTTATTTTATCATGACATAAAATAATTTATAAGCAAAAGATATTAACGCTTTTCCTTATGAGACAACCACTGTAAAAATTAGACTTTTTTCCTTTTAAATATACATTAGTTTACATACCAAAATTCAGGGCAAGCTGCTGCAAACCTTAGTACTTGCATAGTGTGACAGGTTTGTCTACAATGGATCGGAAATATGATTTACTACAACACTGCCTGAAACTGTGAGGCTTTAACCAAATCTAAAACATCTACATAAGAAGGGGAAAAGAGCTACTGAACAGATAAAAGTAAAATCTTGATTCTTATATCAAATGTTATGCATTTTAATACGATTTTTGCCCTGATTTATGTAAAGCTTTGTGGTTTTCATTTTCCCTAGCCTGTCACATTGTAGTGATGTATGGTACATTTTAGCGTCAAGTTTGCCATGAGCAATAAAGTCAGTGCCCCCAAAGAAATATCAATATATTATCAGTCTTCCCCACTATGCCACATTCCCAAATTTTCCTTTATTCAGCCTATTTGGTTTGCTTCGCATAGTTAGTTGATATCCTTTTCACAGTCTCCCACACAAATATTTAATGCTTTATTCTTGAAAGAAATCCAAAACTAGAAATTGACAGGATGAAATACAATTTACTTTCCAAGGGAAGATGAGGCCATCATGGAAGAAAAACACTGAGGTATTTTATCTGTTTGGAACAATAAAATTAAAAAAAAAAAAAAGGGAGAGGGAAGAGGAGAAGGCATGATCTACTGAAAGACATGCAGGAAATGTTGCTTAAGAGACATGAAATTTGAAATACCAATATACTAATGTTCTGTTATAATCTCTGCACTTCTATCATCAAAGTGCAGAAAGACGTAGGAAGAACTATAAAAAGATGACTGCAACAATAGAAGAAAGATCATGAGGCACTCTCTTCACCAAAATACTAATACCTGTAGAGGCTCAGGAAAAAAAAATTAACTGTAAAATAATAAAATTAAAAACAGAAAAGTGATGACAAATACAAAGAAAAAATATTGTCTCTTTTGACCTTAGTTCTAGTCACATGAAAGTCTGCAACATTTAAACCACCAGTATTCGTATTCCTGTTCTGCTCTTTCTATAGAATCATAAGCTAATAGAAGTAATCCCAATGAACTAATAATGACTCCTTTAAAATTTTTGACCAAGATAATCTCCGCATGATTTGAAGTCACTCATTAGATGTATCTTTCATGTGCCATAAACCCAAAACCCAGAACATTCAAAACTCAAGCACTCACAGGTTAGCAAGTTTTAAAATCATCCACTCTACATCAGCAACATCAAAAAGAGATGCCACCTCCCAGCAAATCCATACTGTTCATACGGTTTCCTAATACAGCCGAGTTCTACAGTGCAGCTGTTCTACACAGGTTACACCCGTGCTTGACTGAACCACATTGACTGAGCACCTTGAGGTTTCAAGATGAAAAATGCCGCACAGATATACTAGCTCCATTCATTCATTTGACACAAGGAAGCATTTGTGTTCGGTCTTTCCTAAGGGTAAGTTCTGAAATTCAACTAAATATGTACATTGTTATTTGAACATAACACCCACATGAGAATACGTAGGTTCCCTCCAAATTGTGACAAAACAACACAACTAGAAAGCATGCACATAGATTTAAGGCCTACTTGCCTTATTCTCCAGGTGTAGTTTTAAAAAATGAAGGTAGGCCACAGGTGCAAATGCATCAGCCGAATGCATGACCACCTCAGCTGAATCTCTGAAATACAAAATTTTTACCATCAAATGGTATAGTACATAATTTTATATGGAGACAACACTTAGTCACTGTATAACACAAACTCACAGATAACTCATTGAAAATCTATTAATTTTTTATCAATGTTTTCATATAAATTAAGGAAAAGTAGCTTGTTACATAAAATCATATTGTTGAACACTACATTACCTTCAAGAATTTTCAATTTTCAAAAGGAGTAAACTCTACTTCTTGTGTGAGCTGGCACAGGAGATGCAGCAACAACCATAAAATCATAGATGAAATGCAAGGAGTAAAACCGTGCTTGTTACCTCACCACCTGGGACCCCCAAAGAAGTGTTCAGGCAGGGGCACAAAAGAAGGGACACAGGCACTGCAGAGACTTGGGCCATGCTAGAGCATCACCCAGGCTGCGGGTCTCGCCTGTACCTCAGGGATTCGCACAGGCGCAGTATCCCACTGTGCTTTGATCTTTCCCACAGCCGGGCAGGAATCTCAGGCATGTTCAATAGGGCCCCTAAGTCTATCACAGGCCTACGTTATCTAAACACAGATGCTCCGCTCATCCAACACACGAGGCCAAAAACAATTACTATGATACATGTGTTTATGACACCCTAGCTTCAAGTCACTTGAGCATGTTTACAATCCTCCTTGCCAATCTTCCACTATCTTCCCACACTTCCAGACCAGTACTAAGAGAATCAGTTAGCTATAGTCTATGAAAGGATAAACTACATTGTGTTTTAGATCCCAGAGACTAATACGTAAAGCAATCTTTAGATTTCATCAACAGGAGATTTTTCAAAGTCCATTGTTTTGATTAATCCTCCACAGATTAGTTTTTGAAGTATTAACAACATACAGTATTGCACACTGAGAAATTGACTGATCCAGCCATCTTGCATCTGATAGTGAAGACTACTAGACACGATTTTTTAATGCCAAATGTGCTGGTAACAATGTTAAACTTCCTGTGTGCTGATTCAAATTAGTTAATTTTAGTTTTCATTTTTACAGACACAATCTGTCACACTTTGATTCACAAGAGGCAGTATCTGTTATATCCATCTGCACGGTTTTACTACTTAAGAAAAAGGTAGCTCTAAGAAACAAACATCAGAAGGTGAGAAACTCAAAGAAAACATAAGAGAAATTCAGATGCAGTACAAGAAAATCTGAAAATTGTTGAAAGTAAGGCTAAGGACACGCACAGTTTTCCTGAAACCACGGTGCCCTTGTTACATTCATAGCGTTCAAAGATGATATAGATAAATTTGTAGTAATACCACATAAAACCACTGCAAACTCAAAGCAGTTGAAGCTTTGGCCAGGCCCCACTTCCTTGGCAAAAGTGTAAAATTAACAGAAATATCTGTTCTATAAAATGTGTTTTGGGATTTAAAAATAACAAAATACAATAATCACACAATAATGACAAATACCTTTAACATAAGAAGATCCACTTCCCTTTAAGCAAACTTTTAAAGTATTTTGATAAATATGCCTCAGTTTTATTCTTGAGAGCAATTATCAAGATTCTTTATGATTGAAATATTGTTTATACTTAAGATATAAGATACAAGATACCTTATACATAGTTCCTTAAGATTAAAATCATTCTTTTCAAATGACCATGATGTCTTTTAATTCTAACAGAAATTGGTAGAAAATAATATTTTGAAATCTTTAGTAAGAGGAATAAATAATTAAAATAATAAAAAACAGACATCAAGACTCCAGTAGTACCTTCTACCAGGGTATCCTCAGTATCTGAGTACATTTTCAATAAACATTTCACACTTGTTGTACAAGTCCTATACGGGGGAGATCTAGTACTTTTTAGTGATGGATTAACTACTTAAAACTAAATTGACAGAAAAGCTTATATCAGAAAAAATCCCAAAAATTTAGAGTTATTAAATGTGTCTGTTTAATTTAAAGAATATCTAGTGTAAAAAAAAATTAACTCCGAAGTAAAAGAAGCAGTCCTACTTGCATCCTGAATGTTCCAATTCACCAGTACAGCAGAGCAGATGCTAAGCTGATACTTATGTCAATGTTCAGTAACTTCAGAAGTTCTGAGTACTTCTTTGCTGCCCAAGAGGTACTGCAAAGGGACTGTACGTATTTCTTCTCAGACATACAGCTAACACGATGGTATTTGATGGAACTGTAACAGATAGGTAGTTTAACATGCTAATAGTTTTTAGGTGATGGGTTATAATAAGTTGATTATGCAATGCTGAAAATAGTATTAAAATACATATAAATTTTTTTTTTCTTAAGTACTTCATTTTCTGTCAACCTCTCCAAACATGCGTTGTTATAACTGATAATATTTTCAATCTTGGTTAATAGTAAATGCAAAAAATAGAAAAGCAGAATAGTTCTGTTTACGTCCAAATAGTCACCAATTAAAAAAAACTTATGAAGTCCTGAACTTGACATGTCATACCCAGCTTGGGAAATAGTAAAAAAAACCCCAACCAACTCAAAACACAGGAAAAGTAGAGATTTAAAATGAAAAACAGTGATTTGAGAGACCTCAATAAATTATATAAGGCCATTTCACACTAAAAGCCTGCATTTTGAGTAGGAACTTGATTATCTAAGATGATTCATGCTTGATTGTAATGGAAACACAGGAATTTTGTTAAGGAAATTTTCAGAAGACTGAAGAAAATGAAGAATAGTTGAAAAACTGTCTCAGTCAGCTATTTGTTTTGAAATCAAAATCATCTCATCTCTCAAGACATCTAGAAAATATCCAATCATTTTAAAACACTCTGCAGCACTTTCACATGACAAATATATCAAATTAGAACAAGTCTGAGAGTACAATCAAGGCTTCTCAGAACATGACTGTTTTTCCATGTTTACAGACATCAGAATTTTACAATTTTGCTTTTAACTCTAAACTTCGAATTACACGCCTAAACACAGAGCTAATAGTAAGGTATATTAAGGAAAACAGTATTTCCTAAATATTTCAAATGTGACAATTTACCCTACAAAAGATCAAACTATTTTGTGTTCTATAAACAAATAGGCCTTTATAACAAGAGTAGATATTAGATGATATTCACATAGATGAGAAATAGATCTTTAAAATGTCAAGAAATGTTGATCAATTTTACTTTAAATACCAGCATAAGAAGGACAGGAAATGCTTGGTACGTTCCAAACACTGAGAGTTAGAAAGTTGACAATTGGATTACAATAGTCTACCTGGGAAAACCAGATAAAATCCAATCTGACTCTTGTTTAATATTTTGGTTGTAAGATACTGCTTTCACTACTAGATATTGTTTATTTTCAAATATATATTTCACTCAATCTGTCATGCTTCCTTTGTGAGGCATATTTTTTAATGAAGACAGAGAAGAATGGCAAGAATTCAACTTAACATTCAGAAGCAAAATTTGTCATACAGTCTTACATTAAAGAGACTCCCATTTCTCCACAGTAAGTAACATTCGTGGTTGTATTTTATTTTTTCCTGAGCCAGTATATTTCTTTATTTTGCAGGACATACTGTAGAAACATATTTTGCCAAGCGTAAGAGGGCAAAAATGATTGACCAGTGAAAACACTACCTGCAATTAGTGTTATAAATGAAAGGCATATTAGATTTTCTCCTGTTGTTTTAGGTTTATGTGGCAAGATTTTGGTGGCAGGGGTTGGTATTCAGAGACAAGTGTTCTCTATGACAACAGACCAAGGGATGCTGAGCTCAGCAGCAACATTGGTGGTGTCTCAGTGATAACATATTTTAAAAATATGCTGCAACAGGAGTGAGAAAAACATGGTAGAAACAGCCCTGCAGACACAAAGGTCAGTGAAGAACGAGTGAGAGGAGGTGCTTCAAATGCTAGAACAGATTCTGTGTAGCCTGTGGAAAAGACCGTGGTGAAGCAGGTTGTTCCCCTGCAGGCCAGGAAGCACCACATCAGAGCAGATCCACACACTGCAGTCTGTGCAGAAACCCACACAGGAGCAGTTCTTCTGACAGGACTGAGTCCCATGGAAGAACCATGACGAGCAGTCTGTTCCTGAAGGACCATACCCCATGGAAAGCACATGCACTGGAGCAGTTCTTGAAGAACCTGCCTTCTGGGAAGGACACACATCGTAACAGCTCATGAAGGACCCAGGAAAAAGACCCAGGCTGGAGCAAGGGAAAAGTGTGAAGAGAAGGGAGCAGCAAAGACAGTGTTACAAACTGACCGGAGTTTCATCCTCCACCCTCTTGCACTGTTTGTGGGTGAGGGTGTAGAAAAGTCAGGAATGAGGAAGTGAAATTAAGCCTGGGAAGAACAAGGTGAGAAGGTGTATTTACTTCCCACTATTCTACATGGGGTTTTTTGTTGTTTTTCTTTTTTTTTTTAATTAAATTTGACAATAAATTAAATTAACTTTCCCCAAGTTGAATATGGTTTCCCATGACAGTAACTGGTAAACCATCACACTGTTCTCTTCTTGACCTACAAACCTTTTCATCTTTTTTTCTCTCCTTGTCTTCCTGAAGAGGGAAAATGAGAGCAGCTTGGTAGGACACCTGGCAGCCAGCCAAGGTTAATCCAGCACACCTGTTCTGAAGGCAAAAGTATTTTTCAATGTCTTCCTCAGAAACTTTTAACTCAGGAGATGTTTCGGAGTTGTTCAGGAATTGAGGGATCTTGAAAACCTGACAGGTTTTAACCTCTATATTGTAATCCTTACAACTCCATTTAAGCTTTAAACATTGTATCAGGATGTAGTCCTGCTTTAGAAATTGTACTCCCAAATTCAGTGTCCCCACTGAGACTCCAAAACCACTCATTGCCCTCTTTCACTGCCCCCTGTCCCTGTTTTCCCCTCCCCATGTGGAGGGATGGAGTTGAGAATTGGAGGCACAAAAGGCCAAGATTTGAGACAAAAACTTACCAGTAACAGCAGTGAGATAAGAAAATGAACAATAACAGCACAATATTAATAACAAAAGAATACAAGAGCGAGTGACTCACATTCAAAAATACTCATCAAGTACCCTGCTACAATGAACAATACAGATGGCTTCCCCCTGCCACGTTTTTTCAACTGGAACACTCTCCTTGCCTCAGACAGAGAGAGAGTGAGCAACTCTCCCAACTCTCAATGAGTGAGGTGGTATCAAATAACATTAGGGTCCTTGGCCATGCCACCTCCCAGCTATTACAAAAGATTAAACCTGGCCTAGGCAAAACCATGAGAGATGTATACCTGAACCATGGATATCTAAACACTTGGAAACTCTCCTAGCAGAGTTAACATGATTACAAAGTCTGTTTAGATTCACTGTATATGAAAAGCACAAATATAAAGTAGAAAAAAATCATAACTTATTTAAAGACAAAAAACCTACAAAATATTTTTCTTGCAAAGTTCATACAGTAATAGATTTCACATGCATGACCCCTCAAAGAGCATGTCTTTATGACATGAATAATGTAAGAGATAAGCAGGGCTAATCAAGCCAGAGACACACAATGCCAGTGTAGCTATTCAGTTTCCATTACAGAAATGTATATTTAAAACTAGTTGAATAACTGTTTAAAAGTCCACTGTGCCATATATTTATTAATAAATACCCACTGATTTAAATATTTGTCTTTTATGTATTTTTTTGTGCTTTTATTTTTAACTTTTATTATTATCTGGAGTATCACCAAGAGAAATAGAGACAACTCAGCCAGACTAGCTCTGTTTCAGCTTTTCCTAGTCACTTAACTGTCTGATAGCCACATATACATTTAGAATATATTATAATATATTCCTAATTAAACTGCTCTTTGGTTGACCCCAAACCAAGGGCATAATCAACCAGTATTTCAGTGGACATCTGCCAGATTAGCTGCCAATGCTTTAACCATTTTGTCTATTTATCTTCTCCCAAATGCCATGCAATGAAAGGGAGCTAACAGTTCTTGGTTCTCTATTCCTTACACAGACAGATCCCAGTCTTACAGAAGAGTGAAACAAATAGACCTGCACCATGAAAGCCTTAATTGTGTCTATATGCTCCATAATCTGGACCTGCACTAAGATGACTGAGAATCAATCACCAATCCATGATTACTGGTCTGTTTACTTGCTTCGGAAAAAGAACAGCGGTCAAAATACCTCACTTGAAGCAAGCAGGCTTAGCTACTTAACAGGCTAATAGGAAACAACAAGACACAAATATTTTCCACAGCTCACCACACAGATTTTAGCAATTAATGTCAAAGGAATAAACTATTCAGTGTAATTGAGATGGATTCATACAAAGTTCGTATTTAAAATATCCTCAAGTAATTGAAGAAAAGTGTTTATCGTTATCATGCTAAGTTACTAAACTTACACACACACACACACACAGAGTTAATGGAACCCACAGGCTACTGATGTGGCACTTTATCAAATTTAGCTGTAATGAAAGATAAATACTACAGGCAATTCACACTTCATGAAAGGATAAAAGTGTCAGTGTATAGGTACCAGTTTTACTGCAGGCCATAATCAGCAAGTAAACGAAAGTGCAAATGTCTAAAAAGTTTATAGCCCTCTATGAACGCCTCATCGTGTCAGGTATTGATTTAGGTTTCCAGAGGACTTCACCAGTGTTAAACAATGTGACTGTCTGTGAACTTAAAGAACATGTTTCACCTCTGCCAATGCCAGGTTTTACCTCTTACCACCTCTAGTTGCCTCAAACTAAATTTTAAGATGTTCTCATTGCTTTAATATAAGGAAATAGAAGAAACTGTTCCTTACACAACTATTTTCTTCTTAAAGAGAGGGCAGTCTAGAGTGAATGTTTCATATTCTCCTCCTTCTCCACAAACATGGACTCCATATTTCTCAGAGAGCTATCACAAAAGAGAAAGTGAAACATGTAAGTAGTACACTAAAGAAGTTTATTAAACATATTTTCCTGAAAATGTCAAAAACAGTACAGTACATACTGGTTGCTGGCTGGGGTTAAACTGTGACATGTACTTTCTAAAAGACTACACATTATAAAGCTGAAAAAACCCAACCATCATACAGTCAGTTCTTGATTTCTTTGTATGCCTATTAGGTGATTAAAAATTACTGATGTGTTATATTTTAAGTAGAACTGGCCTTGTAATATTCAGTTAAACAAACTGATTCCTAGTTCTTCTTTTTCAGTGGCCATGAAAGGTTGTTCAGACTGCCATATTCGTCTAACTTTCTTTAGCATATCTATTTCACCTGTAGGAGAAACTTTTACTTAAGTCAACCCAAGAAGTAGCACTTCACATAGAAGCATACAATGAACACATTTTTTGACAACAGATTCGGAAACTGTATTCTATGTTTTGGTAAATATTCTTTCCAAAAAATCTAACAAAACAAATGAGAATTTTCTAAGTAAAAAGCAAAAAGCTAAAGCAAGATCTAAAGAGAGAGAAACGTTGTTTCCTTTATAAATTGTACTTAATATACTTTCTAAATCAACATATACTTATGAATATTCCTGAAGCTCTGGATATCTCACTCAAATACATAACTAGATGAACCAAAACATTCAAAATACGAGACACAACTATATTAATTAATCCTTGCTTTATAAATAAGCAGCTGTGGAGCACGAATCAAAGTTCTTCTGCTGGAGTAAGGAGTACTCAGCACTGCTCAGTAGCTCACTGTACTACTGTTTTAATGTACTGTATTGGTAGATAGTAATCAAGCACCAGATCTGAACATGGAGACACCCTCTCTTTGTCTGCAGAAGCAATTCATGTCCTCAACAGCAGATTATATCACCTTCTGAAGTGCCACTGCAGTGATTCAAGCCAAGCCTTGTCCAGGTCTTTTGACATTAAGCAAGCACTAACATTCTGCTTTAAGTGACTCATTAGAACTTGAACTGCAGTCCTCAACTCCATCGAGAACACCAATGTTACTTTTGGGAATACTTATTTAACCCCTTTATGCCTTTCCTTAGAGGAATAGAAGCCCACCCATGATGCTTCTGCAGTCAAAGTAGAAATATAGCTCTCCAGAATATCAGCGAGGGTTAGAAAAAGTCTCTCTGGAGGCTAGAAGATAATTCCAAATCTTCTGTTTCTTTTTAGGCAAAGATAAGACTGGGTTATTTATACACCGTAGAGTCTATTTTACTAGAATCTTTGTGTAGCAAGTCTATTTCATACATTCAAATGATACTACATTTTTACTGTTGAAGCTGAATGTAGTTTGTGTTAGGTTACAGTTCTCTTTCAAAGCTTTTTATTTCAAAACTTCAAAGAGTGTTTATAACTTCAGTTACTTAAACCAAAGGCCCAAATCGACTTCAGCTGTTATTTTGCAGAAAAGGAAAATGCTCTGAGAAAACAATACCTTGGTAATGCTCTATGTGAATATTTAGTTGTCTGGTGCTGTAAAATCTAAATCTCTTTAGGAACATATATTAAACATTTTTTCAGTATCTTGCTATGAGAGCTATTTTTAGTTTTTCCTTTCACATTTTCTTTCAAGAAAAGGAGCAAGAGAGAACCTTTAATCAAGTGCTCATTAAAAAATTACACTCCTGACATAAAAGAGAACTCCATCTGTCAACAATTGCAACAAGGTTTCTATAGGACAAATACATCAGGAATATTTAATGTTGATGCAACAAGAATGGACAACCTACAAAACAGTTAGTCAAAACCTTTTATTCTTACTCTATTTGAAACAAAAAAAACCTTAAAGAAAATGAGTAAAAAATTGAAAGAGAGAAAACTAGAAAAGATCTTTCTAACTGTAACCTTTCCACAGTGAATACATGGAGTGACTGTTTACAAGTCACTTTCAAAATTGGTAGCTCTGCTTGTAAACAGTGTCTAGAATAATTATTGGCAATTAACATTGAATACTCAGAAGATGTAAGACTATTTTCTATCTTTGTTGTGAGAAATTCTCATTTTCAATGTCACTGGCTTCAACATCATTCTTGACACCAATTATACAATGTGCTAAAGGATTTTCAGTTCTCACGAATGTCAACAGGAACAAAAGAGATTCAGCAGCTCATAGAACAGATCCTTAACGTTCATTTAACAAAGTCAGCAATATTTTTAAAATGTCATCAATGGCATGAGAATTTTGCCTTTTAATCATTTAGAATATTAACATTTTTTGAAGACCAATTATTTGATTTTGCAAATTGGATGCTACATTAATAATAATACAAAAGCATGGACTCTAAATTTTATGATTGCTAAATTTGCTTTCTAGGTCAGATTAGCCATAAAACTGCAAATTTACAGATCAAACATAACTAATTGCAAGTAATATAAGTCCATTTCAAACTCCAGAAGAAATCTGTGATGAAACCATCTTCTAGACTACACAAAATTTATCTTACGTACACAATGAGATACAGGGTATACATAGAAATGAGATACATATAAATGACCATTCCAAAAATTACCTGAAGAACAGTCTCTTCCTACCTTGGTAATGAAACACAAGGATTAAAGCTTCCTTCTTTAACTTTCATAATCAAAGATAAATATTTGAATTCAAGTGCTTCCTTTTTCAAGTGATGACTTCGTTCCCAGACAAAAATTGTAAAACTTAATAAACTCTCATATTTACAGAAATGCTCTTTACATCAAGATGTTCTCATCAGCTTCTGAGGCAAGCATACAAATAAACATTTTCCTACTGCCTGTTGGCAGAGCCAGAATTACAGACAAATATAACCATAATGTCCATTTGCCATTCTATTAAGAAATGCAAAGGAGAGTGGGATCACACCTTGAGACATAAATTGACAGAAAATTCTTTAGCGTAAAAAGCTGAGATTCCTGTTACAGAGGAAACACTGGGACATGAAAGCAAATTAATAATTTAGCAGTTATCTAGCAACCACTCCTCAATAATTAATCAAAGACCTATCAATTAGAAAAAAGCAATAATTCAAAAACTTTCTGCAATGCCAATGTCCTGAGCCAGTAGTATTCACCCCTGCTAAAAGTATGGGTGGCAGCTCATCATTGCACTCCTAAGTTCAACATTCCGTATGTAACGTGAAAAAAATTGCAAAATTTTTTTCCCACTCACTAGTCCTCCGTTTTTCTGCTGCTACTGCAGAAAAACCACCTCACCTTTATGTCAGTAATTATTATAATTTCTACTGTACACATAAAATAAAGTAAATCAGAAGACTGAAAATTTAGGTGACTATATGTTTACAAAGTCAAATAATTGAGTGGAGGAAATCAGGACTGGATTGTGGGTTTATTTGCTGGGGATTTTTTTCAATCAACACTCTTATAATTCCTTAACCAGAGATTTTCTTTTAAAAACAGAATGACTAGTTCATGTTTATTTCTTATCTATCCGAAAGACAAATTCTAACAGGTGCATTATAGTAATACAAGTTGATTTTGATCTCATTGACTATTTCTTAAGGTAAATGTTTAGTACAAAAAAAAAAAAAAAAAGAAGTAAGTGAATTCTATTTCTAGATCTTTACTACCAGGGAAGTTGAACTCTGTGAGTCCATGCTAAAAGTAAAAGATACTCCCTACAAATCACAAATTACTCAACATATACGATATGTTGTGGCTCTTTATCAAAGACATTGGCATTTTTCCAATGGTATTTGTACTGGCTTTGACTTTCATAGCATGCATATGCACAAGCAACAGCCAAATGAACAAAGAATAAGTTGTGCAGTCTTCCCTACAATGGCCTGACAAGCATTGCAAGCAGTGTCAGAATGCCCTATTTGTACACTTTAAGCTAGGCAGTCATTGCTCCGTTTATTGTTGTATCAATAAAAGATAAAACCTTCAAATGCGGGTTTTGAGATGTGTTAAACCATGACAGCAATAATTTCAGTGAAACCAAGTAAGTAAGAATCACTTTAATAAAGACATCAAACATGATGATGAATACATGTAATTCACAAATACCAGGTACTTCTGGATTTCACAGTTTATTATCTTCTCTTAAAAATGAATGATGGTGAAATCAAATGCAGAAGAATACTTCTTATTAGCACAATTAAAATTGCAATACTTGCTGCTACAGTTTTAAAGAAAGTCAAGACTGCTGATTCAACTGAGGTGAGTAGTTACACAGCTGCAACCCCACTGAGGCTGCAACCTGAATTTTGATTACAGAAGCTTTCTGTGAATGCAGAATGTTGAGATGATTTAAAGAAATAAGTGAAACAAGACTTCCAAAAAAAGATAATGAATGGGATTGTATACCAACTAGTTTACACAGCAGAGGGCCAGAGAGGAGGAGGGGAAGATTTCTGGGTAGATTCTCCAGGTCTGAAGCAACAAACCTCAAGTTAAGAACAGATCAACACCATTTCTTCAGGTAAGGTTATTTGAATGTTATGGAACTTAATTATTCCCTTTCAGCTTTGCCAAGTAGCAATTACCTATCTTCTCTCCATGTAAATAACTAAAAAAAATGGAGTTAAACTCAAGATGCAATTGCTGTGTAACTCCACTATCTTGCAGTAGCAAAAGAGATTTTTAAAGTTCTGGTTACTTTTTCTTTCTCTTTTGCAAGTTTGCCATACCCTTAAGCGTTCCCAAAAAAAAACCCCTACTTATGAAGCCAGGCTGACCAGTAACTACCCAGATTAACAATGAAAAGTATTTTTAGATCACTTTGTGGAAATTTAGACAGTCTACACTGAAAGGTACATTGAGACCCTTTTAATAGACATGCAATCATTGTGGGTATCTAACAGGCTCAAGGACAAGGAATTGTGGTAAACTAGCATTGTCACAGACAATACATGAAAATGTAATTTCAGAAAAGTTATTCTTAAAATTTACTTAACTTGATGTTTGATGCTTCTACATCAAACTCGAAGAAGCCTCAAGTAAAAAATCTAGTCTTTTTTCTTTTCCCTACTTGAAATCTTTTTCTTTAAATAAATCTACTAGCTCTGCCAGCAAGCATTATCCTGGTTTGAGGACACACAACCCTTTGCAGAGAATTAAATACATCTTCAGGAACAGACCACTTGTTCCAGTTTTTAAAGGCCCTACTGTATGCAGTCTGATTGTGTAAATGGTAGGAAACCTGCAAATAGGAATCTTCTGGGAAGTTTTGTATCACCTATGGCTTTGCCACTACCATTTCTTCTGTGAAAGTCTCTAACTTGCAATTATTTAGCTTTATCATATTGCTATACCCGCTGGTGTTCCTGCAATATTGAGGCTTCATGCCTTTAGTTTGTTTTAAAGATGCTGACACCATTTGTGAACTATGTCAAGAAATAATGTTTTTCATATCAAAAATGCAGAGCAGAGGTTTATATCCTGTATACAAAGCTAAGCTTTTGATTAACACCTGAATTATGAAAGTAAGTAATTTTTATTAAGGTAATTTTACTGAATTTCTGCCTGTGTTTCTTTTTAACTGCAAGTTTAACTATATAAATATCCTTTAAGTAATACTCACCTCCAAAAGAATAGGCTCCATTTCAACTAGAGTTTTTCCTAGATGCTTATCTGGATCTAAACCTGCAAAAAACCCAAAAAATGTAAAAATATTTCTTATGAAGTACTCTTATGACATCAAGAAATGTTTCTTTTGTTTTTTCTTTTTTAAATATATATTATCCCTTAGAAACTCCACATTATCTAAAATTATTGCTATCCTAAAGAAAATACACTTTTCCCTAATCTTTGGGCAAACGGTTTCCCAGTTTATGGAAAAATAAAGCCAGTTACCATTTCACTACATGTCAACTGGAAAAGCTATTGTTTCCCTTTCTTAGAAATTTCACTAACCAGTGAAATAAACACACATGTCCATGGCAATAAAAATACTACAAGGATATTGCCTCTTTGAATTAGAAGTTACCTTTGTAGATACCTACGAAATTAAAATACAATTTAATTTTTTTTATAGTTCATGGAACTGGAACGGACGGAGACTGTTTTCAACAACGAAAAGTTCTTTTGCCAAATCCCGTTCTTTGTGTGTTTTATGCATATATAAAATGAAAGATTAAAAAGGACGGAGATACAAAAACAACTCAGACTTACAGAATGTATTGAATGTTGTACCTTCTGATCCATCACGAAATACTCTGTAGGATGTCTACATTTTGATTTATTTTTCTTTGTAAAAAAGTAAGCCCTACTAACATTTGAGAACTGCTCTAACATGCTCCTCTGCATTCCTGTTTCAGTTTCTTGACTTTTTGATTTTGGCCAGCTCATGGCAGTTAATGGTCACTCTTCAGGGATAAACCAAGTAACTGGTAAAAATGAGTAGTGCGATAAAATAATACAGGAACAACTGTTTCAAGAGCTGCCATCTTCAACCAAATAAATATGCTAGTTGAATTTGATACAAAGTGGTCAAAAGGTCTTCCCATACGAAGCAATTGATAAAAACAAAATGATAACTCCTGAAAGTGAAGGAACACTGAGAAATTTTCAGTTATCCCATTTTTAACTACTGTTAATTATTGTGGTTCGGGCTTCTTTTTCTACTGATTCAATACTTGTCTATTTTTTCCTACTCTTCTGCTTTATACAATAATAGGTATCATTAAAGAGCTGCTACCAAAATTACTCCATGCAGAAGCAATTTCTGAAATATGTACGTTGCAAAGCACTTTAGATTGTTGATGATGAAAGCTGTTATATAAATGTACAGTACACTATTATATAGAGTCATTGTTGAGTTAAGATAGCTAATATGTCTCTTAATTTTTACAACCATGATCTTGGTATATTTAAATTCCTGTGAAACTAAAACAAGTTAGAATGAATGAGATTTCAAAACACTAAGAAAGTTTTTAAATATTTCATTAAAGCACATTAAAAATTCCCTTACTATCTGGGGGAATGCTTTTAAAACTGCTTAATAATTAAAATTTAAAAAGACTGAAGTTTTTTTTCTCTCTCTATTCCTTTTTTGTATTGGTTTATTGCTTTTTATTAACAGACTAAAAACGTGTGTGCTAGATATATGAAAATGATTCTTTTTCTTGTGGAAATAGTTTTGAAATATATTAATTCAATTTCAATAGTTCAAATGGTTCTGGTGATCTCTTCCAACTCACATCAGGTTAGCATTCCGTCCTTGATTATAATGGGACAGGAATTAGGCCAAACAGGCAATTTCTTTTGACATAAATGAATGAGTACTGTATTACAGCACCATTTCACACATTTATATTAACATTCTTCCTTTAATATAATTACTTTTCTAAGATACGCAACCTTTCTCTCCTTGATAAAATCAGATTGATTTCCTCTAAATTTAAACCACGCATTCAAACCAACCAAACATTACAAACATATGAGAAGGGAAAAAGTTATCAGGACCAGACACACTAACATATTATTTCTTTCACAAGGTTCTCTTTGGTAATGTGGACATATCTTCTGTTCTGTCCAGTAATGAATGCAAACCAATAATTTAAAAGAAACTATGATATAATAAATTGCCTATGTATCCACTGTGGGTAAACTCTTTAGTAATAGCCCACACCTACATGAAAATCTGTGAAGTGCAATGTACCCTTTGTGTTTCTCAGCAGAATTCTATCTTTGGACAGCTTGCATTTCTTTTGAAACACGTTATTTCTTTTAGCTTCCAATAGTTTATATTGTGAGTGAATAGAGACTGTTTGGTAAAGGCATCAAGAACCAATGTAAGTTGCAATTTGTAGAACCAGTACTCCATATCTCAAATCTCTACTGCTACGCATGCATAAATGAAGCTGTATGTCTGTTGCCACAACTAGTATAATAAAGTATTTGGAACCATACTTACAAAAAAGTGTTTTTAAAATGTATACTTCTATTTGGTACATTTTTCTTCACTGATTCAGATTCTTAAAATGGCTTAGACTAAAGGGAAGAACAATGTATTGTAAATTCTTAGTACCACATCCTCCAAATTTTTCCTCAATCGAACTAGATGTGAAGAAAGCTGAATGAATGGATAAACCAACAACAAGGTCCAGGGCCTGGATGACTCTATGTAGAATTAAAATATTAATTAGGAAGGGAACTATAATTTGCAGCACTGACATCTATTTTATTTAACTTACATGTATCAATGGGAGGCAATTAGAATTCAATTAAAATATTCACTTTTATTACTTCACTGACTGACCTTGAAGTTAATGCCTGTTTTATTTAATTGCATCATCTATGAATAAATGTTAACCCTAGAATGTTATGGCCCATTATTTTCAATGCATTTTTAACTCCCCAACTGAACTACATCCATCAATTTATTATGTGCTGCCAAGAGAGCAAGTGGGGCTTTATTTCTTTGAGACAGACTAGTACATGATGACAGAAACATCTCAAAAAATTTGATAATGCTGTTTTTAACAGTGCTCAGTAAAAAAAAATTGTGCTTACACCTCCAGTTTTGTAGTCTAGTTTGACTGTTAAATCAGTAAGTGATAGCACAAATGGTATAATCACTTCAAAGAAATTTCTACTCCATCTGTAATTCTTGATAAATCCACTGACAGGAGCAGAACTCCTTCCTGCAGATATCAGCAATGGTTGCAGAATGCTCTTATGCACAGCCACAAGACAAGTGTTGTAGAGAATGGCAGCAATGTCAAGACATTGGGGCAGAAATTCATGGCTTTGTTCTGTAGTAATAAAAAGAACATTACTAAAAGGCATTTCACTACTGTTGAGCTATGCAAAGGAACTGTATTTTAAATGGTTCACTTTGTACATATATATTAGTGTAGCATGAAGTCCTCACCTGAGGGGCAACTATCTGATATTACTTGCATTTATCAAGACCATTAGAAACCCAAGTTACATTTTCATGGCATTACACTCAGTTAAAAAAATTCACATTCTAAAGCCTTATCTGACTAACAAGAACATTTTATACATGTTCAGAATTTTAAAATTGTCTGGATTTTTAAGAAAGTATTTTAAAATAAAAAAGTTCTATTTTCACCTCTTAGTAAAATTTCAAATAAATAAAAATAAATCATAATTACCAGTTTTAAGAAATGGTGGTACATAAAGGTCTTCTGAAAGCTACATTGAACCAAAATCTAACCCATAACATATGAAGACATTGTAAAAGAATCACTACCACACACACCTCAATAAAGTATGAGTTAACCATTATCTGTTAATAATATAGAGGGGGAAAAAACTCCAGCCTTTATTGACTAATCAACCCTACAATTCAAAACCTTAATCTTGTTACTCACTGACTTCTTCCATAAAATAAGGTTAAAAACAAATCTCCAAAATTTCTATTATCCTGTTCTTCTTGAAATATCATATTCATAGAATTAGGATAGGCTTTTGAAGAAAAAAAAAGAACCTATTTTAAGGTTACAGGAACATGAAGTTCCGTATTTTTCCTGACTTCTCGAGAAGAATAATTAAGAGTAGTAACTGCCATCACTATGAATGTCAGGGACTAAGACTTAACTTCTGATGATGTAGGGCTGAATAACGTGCAAAAAAGTTTCTGGAAAGATCCTAACCAGCTGCTCACCAAGAGTAGAATTACTTAGAATTTTGAATAAGAAAAGAGGCAATAAAAGACTGGTTTTCTGGAACCAAAACTAGTCTCTTTCTTCTCAATCTCTTTATCATAAAGAAAACAGGGTTAACAATAAGATGATGGGACCTGTAAGGCAAAGAGATATATATATAGAAAGCAAAAGAGTATAAAGGATAAAGTAATCACCCATCTTAGAAAATAGGATTATTTTTGAAGGTAAATTCCTCTATTTTAAATGTGTCTTTTTTTTTTTTTTTTCTCTGAAGTAAACAATACAAAATCACCAATTTTCAGGAGGAGGGTCAGGCACGATTCTTTACACCACACAGAATACAGAAGAATGTTTCTAATAGCACAGGAAAAGCCTGTACACAACAGTATTAGCTGGTAACATAGGCTTACTATGTAGGAGTGCAGGAATGTGTCATAACCTTCAGCAACTAGAAGTGCACCAGCCACACAGATATTCTTGAACTGTAAATCTATGCCTTAAGTTGCCTTGAGGTAAATTATTCCTGTTAATCATATTTAGCTTTCATTTCTATGAAGAGCTGGGAAGTGAACTTTTTGTCTGGTAGCATAACTTAACAGGTTCATTCTTAACTTCCTCAAAACTTTCACACATGAAAGGCTGTGTTAACAATGGTGAACTGGATGGATTCCTTGGATTTCCTTCACAAAAAAAAATTTTTAAAATTGTAAAAACGGCTTAATTTTTGTATACAAGTAATGAAAAGTGCAATAAATACTGGGTATTACTGCATCTCTGAAAGGTTTGAGATGAATTCTAATTTATTGTATAAAAGAGGAAAATTCATGCGACTTGATTATGCATCTACTTTTTTTTTTTTTTGGTATGTGATAATTTATCCAGTGTGGGAATTGTACAGGGATGGAACCTATAGATATACTGTAGATATAGTAACTCTTTTCAAGCTAAGTGATACTAAGTGATAAAGTTATAAGACATTAATTCCAAAGTGGTTCTAGCATATGTTTCCAGTGCAGTTTAATTAGGATCTCAGTTTATCTTCCTTCTTGAACATTCTTCAAGTATGTTATAAACTAGGTTAGTCTGATGTCATGAAATTTTAGAATTCTGAGAGGTAAAAAGATCTAAAACCTTTTACAGAAGTAATGTTATCTGTAATCTCTTGTGATTTTTTTTAAACAGCAAAGATGTTTATGTTCTAGTTAAAGCTAGGATTCAAAGCAATTTAGCTCTGTCATTTCAAGAACAGAAACTCAATAAATCTTTGAAGAAATTTTGTCCTCTTTTATCAGATAACAAGGCAGTATTTCCAATCAGATTCTTTTACAAAATCACAGAATCACAGAATGGTCAGGTTGGAAGGGACCACAATGGATCATCTGGTCCAACCTCCCTGCTCAAGCAGGGTCATCCTAGAGCACATGGCACAGGGTTTTTGTCCAGATAGCTCCTGAATATCTCCAGCGAGGGAGGCTCCACAACCTCTCTGGACAATCTGTTCCAGTGCTTGGTCACTTGCACAGTAAAGCTGTTCTTCCTCATGTTCAGGTGGAACTTCCTGTGCATCCGTTTCTGCCCACTGCCTCTTGTCCTATTGCTCGGTACCACTGAGAAGAGCCTGGATCCATCCTGTTTCTACCCCCACTTCAGACACTTCTATACTGAAATGAGTTTGTCATCTCAGTCATCGCTTCTTGAGGCTGAGCAGGCCCAGCTCCCTAACCTTTCCTTGTAAATGAGATGCTCCACACCCTTAATCATCTTTTTCACCCTTCACTGGATCTGCTCCAGGAGCTCCATGTCTCTCTTGTCCTGTGGAGCCCAGAACTGGACACGGCACTCCAGGTCAGGCCTCACCAGGGCTGAGTAGAGCGGCAGGATCCCCTCCCTTGACCTGCTGGCCATGCTCTTCCCAATGCATCCCAGGACACCACAGGATCACCTTGCCCACAAGGACACACAGCTGGCTCATGGACAGCTTGTCCACCAGGAACCTCCAGGTCTTTCTCTGCAGAGCTGCTCTCCAGCAGGTCAGCCCTCAATCTGTGCTGGTGCATGGAGTTATTACTCCCCAGGTACAGGACCCTGCATTTGCCCTTGTAATATTTCAGAAGGTTCTTCTCTAAAATGTTGGTAGTTTGGAAAAGATTGTGGAAGAATTGTATAATTGCTGAATAACAGTATTAAACTACTTTTAATCAAATGAAGCAAATGGTTCATCTCATTTAAAGTAGTGACTGAGTCAACTTCTTCTCAGGACTTTTAATGGACTTTAAAAACATAAATCAAAAGTTATTAAAGTTTCAGTTCATACAGGCACATATGTATGACTTTCCTGATATAAATTTTTTGAGTAGAATTTCTTAAGAGTGTTGTTTGCTTATTAAGGTATTTAATTCAAATTGTTCAACCAATCTAGCAGCACATGAATAAAAATATGCATGAATAAAAAAATATGTGCTATTTTGCCCCTGTTATAGAATTCTGGTATTTTATGCTTTGAACAGTTCCGTTCTAATTCTAATAAACTTTGCAGAAAATAATTGAAATTTCATTCAGTGGAAGAGAAAGAGGCATGGTGCAAGTGGTAAAATTTGTGTCATTTTCACTAAATCCATCCCCATGCAGACAAATTATAAAAAGTTACAATCCCCAAATGGATCAAGAGGCTTCTGACAGCGAAGATCAATAGATCACCTGCAAAAGGGTAAAAAGCCAGAGCAGAAATAAAGGATCAGACTAGGACAAGAAGTCCTGCAAAACTTCAACTCAGAGTGACCTGAAAAGCAAACATCTATGGTTCTAACTACACAGATATGCCTTTAAAGGTTTATGTCCTGTTTCAGCATGTATGTAAATGGGCATCTAGAACTTAAATTGTATCAAACATTAACAAGCAGCAAGTAATACTCTAGTATTAAAAATATACCACTTGTACCTCTTGGTTTTCCTACTGTTAAGATTATTTCTGCTTTTGACATCTCTAACAAAGCTTTTTTTCTTCCACTATTTTTCAGCTCCATCTTCTCTGATTACTCTTCTGTCTTTTTCACTATAACCCATACTTCCTTTCCTGTTTCACTTTAAATGACTAATAGTGTGCTCTTAGCATGCTGCTTCCATTTAAATTTTCCTTTAGATGATGTGATCTCCCCAAACTGCAAAGTGATCTTTCCACTCTTAAGCCATCTCTCTCCTACTTTGTCTGTCTGTGACATCTCCTTAAGAAGCACTCAATAATGTCAGCTTTCAACTACTTTTCTGTTTTCAGGCACATTCCGTTACTCTTCCTTCTAACTCCTGTTATCTGTTATTGTTCCCATTTTCCAATGTATAGGCTAAAGAGTTAGTGAAGAGGGAATCATATTTCTCTCTAACTTGTTTCTAAACCGACTTATGCAAAATCTCATTTCTTCTTTTTCTGTAATACACTTTATTTTCATACATTTCTTTATATATTATATATGCACTAAAATATCTTTCCAAAACCTCATCTTACACTGGTAACAAAGTATCTGTCATTCATATACAAGCATCAAGGCAAATACCATTCTAAATGCAAAGATTATTTTCTCATTTTATTTTCCTAAACTTTGAACTATGAATCAAACTTTTTCTTTACTTGAAGTCCATTCCTAGTTCTCTTTTCTCTTACTCATCTCTTTTGCATCATATCTTAAATCCCAATCTATTTTTTTTTTTTTTTGATTTCCAGTCTTGCAAACAATTTCCATTTATCTGTGTTGATCTTTTCTTGTGTGAAACTTTTCCGTCAGGAAAAAAAATAGCCTGAGATAAAATGGCTCCTCTGTTTTCCTAAGTGTTCCCAAGTCTTTTCATACAATGTCCGGTGAACAAACAGGTGTGTTATCTTTTTTTTAAAATCATAAATAACATGAATTATGTAGATAAATGGGATAGTAGACAAATCTATTAGGGAACAAGCCTAGGGCAAAACTGTCAAATGCACTTAAACTCTAAAGGACCAAGTAAGTTTCAGAAGATTTGTTTGAATTTTCAGTGACAACACCATATGCTAGCTAGGAATCAAGATTTGGAAGAGGGAAAAGACTAATAAGAACATCCTTCCCAAAGTACATCATAGGTAATTTATCAAATTTATAATCTGAAAAACATTAAAACTAAAATTAATTAAAAGTGATCGTATGTGTATACAAGATAATACCTTAACACTGCTCAGGGATAATTTTTCTAATAAAAGTTTAAGGCTAGTTTAAGAATACATTATCCCTAACAGAATAGATAAGCATTAAAATTTGACAGGACTTGAAAAGTATTATCAGTCATTCCATCTTTTACTTCAAGTTATGATAAACAGAGTAAGTGTTCAAAAAACAAGTGAAGTGATTAAAAAACAAGCAGACATGGCACTTTGCAATATGATTTAGTGGTTATAGCGCTATTCAGTTGAAGGTGGAACTTGATGATCTTGGGAGTTCTTTTCCAACCTTAATGGTTCTACGATTCTAAGTGTTTTTCATTTTAATAAAACGGAATGTTATCAAGAGCAAATGTTGTGAAGACTGTCATAGATTCTACTACAGCTCCAGTGTCTGGTAGCTGCCCAAGGAAAGAAGCAGTGGAATGATCACACGTAAATAAGCTGAACTAGCTAAGAGTAACGTCACTCTTTAGTTTACTTAGTAGTAAGCAAGTAAACAATCCTTTACAATATGTAAGAAAGCAACTGGGATCTCATATTGACTTCTTAAAAAAATGTTACTCAATTCCTTCTGTTAGGTTTGTGAATGGTCTGAGAATTTTAAAAAAATATTTAGAGGAAGCAAGTATCTTCCTCCGTGATGACAAGGTCCTTCGATTTCCTCAAAATTACTTTAAAATTGCTCAGTACTAAAAACTAGAGACACATTTTCAAGAACACCGTTCCTCTCCATTACACAGATGATGTGCTCAGACAAAACTCACAACCACCAATTTTACTTCAGGATATGATCTGCCATTGCAGCCAACCCAATTTAGTAGTAAGCTTTCTATTGAAAGAGAGAGTTTTGTCCTCCATGCAGCCACAGTTTCTACAGAGCAAGTTTCCTTTTTTGCACTCGTAAAAAAGCAGATCCTGCTGGATCTCCTATACGCAGCCACAAAAACACTGGAGCCTTTACAGGGGTAGAAGCAAGCACAGACTTGTGGTTTGGAAGAGTCAGCTAGAAGTGGGATGGAAAGACCGACCTTCTGGCAGCAACTTACTATTAGATCAGTTTATCTGTACACTAAATTACACCCTCAGGAGCTTAACCAGGAACTGTGTGGTGCTAGGTCTTTTTTAATGTAGCTCTTTACAAGTAAATCTTACCTCTGTGAAAATTAAGGGGAGCATGGCTATCAATTTCAGTCACTCAGGATTTCACTTCTGTACACTAGAGGCACACAAATAACCAGTAACACAGACACCTAGGTGGCTGGGTTTAAATAATAGATTCATTATACTAAGAAGCAATATTCTCTCTTTTTCAATTGAAAACTCATCTATAAAAACATACACATCTCTCAACTATCAGGATAGCGGATTCCATGGATAGCAGGAGTATACCAATTTTCTAGACCATGGGAAGCAAACATCAATATCTTCTCACACCAAAGAAGGCTCAAGTTAAATATACCTACTATGGACAGCTCATTTTAGTGAAGGAATGTAGGATTTCCTGATGGACAGGAGATGGCAATGGCTCCCTAAGGACTCTTTACTCCATTGGGAAATAGCCTGGGTGAGTAACTAAGGCCCATACCACTTCAAAATTTAGGTTTCCACAGACCCTGTGATTTCAACTGTACCCACGGCCAGGAATGTAGAATGTCTATAAGCACTCATAGCAGCTGGACCTACAACATAAAGAATGTCATCATGAAATAAAAGAGCTCTGCTTCATATGTAGGCTGACCAGCCTTGATTCAAAGTTTCAGCTTTTATTATTGTTCAGCAGTTGAACAGCACTATGGTATCATTTCTTTCCTGTGGTCCAAAGAGCAGCTAGAAGTTAGAAACATAATTTAATAATTTAATCAGAGTTTTTCTTTTTCAACTTAATATTTCAATTAATAATCAATTAATCTCATAATAATCTCATAATTCAATTAATCTCATAATAACACCATGGGTTTTTTCACATATTTAATTAAATAATTAAGGATTAGTTTACTATAACCAAACTGGGAAGAAGCTGCAAGATATAAAGCAAATAAATGTGCATTAATCCCCTAAAAGATAGGAATTTGAGTTTATATTCTGATTTTGACTAAAACATTGAAGAAGCAATTCCATACGACCCCCTATTCTCAAGGCAACAGTGTGCACTTAGAAAACTTAATATAAATGCTACTTTTGAAACTTCAAGAAAATCTAGAAACATTGTGGAAAAACTATTTTAACTGCATGACATAAAATCAACTTCAAGTATATTCTCATATATATGAGAAATGAAGTTTGTCATATCTTATAAAGTATAGAGGTGCTTAAGGTTTAGTGTTAGTACTTAAGATTTAGGTATAGTTAACTATATAAGTAAACTGAGAGTAAATAAACTTGAACATCAAGTTTTACTAAGGATCATACTGTAAGGAACTCAAAGATTCCTTCCAAATGTAACCCTCCTCCTTCTCTCACTTCCTTCCCTCCCTTCCACATGTGTATTACACCTTGCACTGCAGTGGAAGCAATTTGCTTTAGAATGAGGCACAGTTAAGACCAATATACAAAGTTACCAAGATTTAAAGTTGAATCTGTTAAATGAATACTCTGCAAGTTAATTAGTATTAGTTAATCTGTAAAATACAAGCAAAAAGGAAGGAGGTAAAAAAATGCATCTTCTTATTGTGTTATATTACACAATTGTTCTATTACACAGTGCTATATTACAATATGTCACATGAGCAACGGATACTACTGGAATTTCAGGCACACACGTGTGTAACACTGAAGTAACAGCTTCAAGTTTAGCTGTTACTGAGTAACTTCATTCTGAAATCTGGATTTCCACTGAAGAGGGGTATATTTCAAAGATAAAAGTATGATGTATCATACAGGCATCTTTAGCAGCAAGAAAATGGCACTGAAGATAAATATTTGAAAGTAGCTTTTATACATATATATAGTGCTCAGGTTTGCTGCTAGATCATGGAATGTTTTTCTCCCATCATTAAAGCTTCTGAAATATGCTCTAAAGGAAAGAAAGCTGATCCACTTATAGATCAACAGAAGGCATGTGAAAAAGGTTGCTAACAATACTTTTTTTGCATATAAGTGAGAGCAACTGGCATCCCATCTGGAAAACTACACTACTCTGAGATAGAAAACTCTTGCCACTGGCAAAGTTTATGGTATTAATTTGTAATGGTGGATTTAGGGAAATGTACTAAACTAATGCTCATTTACTTGCATAATTATGTGTTTTCTACATAAAACGACAGGCTTTTACCTTGTCAATACTGGCACTGAGTTAATGGAAAACAGGACAAGGTGGGTGTACAAGTATGCCAGTGCTGATGAATGTCAAGCTCAGGTTACAGATTTGCTTCTTGCATTAACAACTGTACAATGTATCACTTAATGCATTACCCTTCAGACTCTTAAATCTGATATTTTAAATATTTTCATTGCAGTTTAGCTTTGATTATTAATCTAAAAGGCAAAAAGTTAAACTGTATCTTATCTACTTTGCCACTTGATATGTTAAACAGCCTTCATACCTTAAATCCACTTTAATAAGGCATGCAATTATTAAAGCATTACAGAATGGCCCCAGAGCAAAAAAGCTCCATTAAATTTGCTTACATCTAATTACGGCTGCCTGAGGCAGGTGAGAAATTGACTCTGATAAGATCTTTCTTTTACCTGTAGCCAAAAAAATAAAAAGGAAAAATAACTCGGAGTGATTTTCTATCTAATTGCTATCTACAAGTATTTATGGTATTCGCTCTTCCAATGAATAGCCCACAAAGCACTCTTTGTGCACTAACTAGTGCATTTTAAGTCTTTTTTAAGACTGTAGAATACAAAAGACAAGCTTATCTTGCTTCAGGCATGACAGGTCATCGATGATGTCTATTTGGGAAACAGTTTTACCTATTATTTAAATCATATATTTTCTCTAAAAAATAATTCTTATGTGAAAAAACATGTTACATATGCTTTGTGGACTTTATGTTTTTCTTTGTGCCAGTTGAAGCAATAAAAGCATTTTATTTTATGGAAATATAACATAAATATATAAATATACTTCATGTGGCCTGAAAACAATTATTTTAGAATTTTTTTTTTTTTCAATTTAAAACCAGGTGTTTTGTGGTAGAAAACATGGCATTCAATTCTTATATATTTGTAACTGACCTCCCAAAATTGAGGAAAAAGCTGTTAAACTACATTGCTTGTTACCTGAAAATGAATGAGGGCATCTCGTATTTCTAATCATTCTAATCCTTCTCTCAGCCCTAGCAGATCCTACAGAACAATAGAGTGAGACCATCACAGTGACAATGTAAAAACTAGTTAAAAACTATACCAGATAAAGAGGAATAAACAAATAAAGTTTATAAAAAGAATTAATTTTTAAAAATTAATTGAATCCATCCAGTCTAAAGGGATTATAATACAAATCTTGGTTAAAAATGAAGAAAAAATTACTTTGTTATAAAGCATTCGAGAGAAAGAGAGATTAGGTATTTGATGAGAAAGTTGCCCAAGTAATCCAGCCATTGGACTTCTAATGAAAGATTATGCAACGCTATTTTCCAAACATAGATCTTTAACGATTGATGTCACTTATATGATACAATCCACTCTTTGCTACAGTGGACCATAAATTTATAGTCAACCCCAAAATAAAAAGTCCTTTGGTCACATTTCATGCTTAAAAACTCATTTGCTACTCCGAAATAGAATACTGCATAGAGGCCTGAAATGAATATATTGTATTATTAACATGTTTCTCATGTGCTCCTTAGGCTTTTAGAGCACATCATTGCATAAGTCTTCTTATAAAACTTCATTTGACCATACCTCTTAATTCAAGCAATAAACAGGTAAGTTAACTTTCCTATTGATTTGCTTCACTAGAAAATCCCATTTTATATAGCTGACAATGAAAAGATGTTGATTTTGTGGTATGATAAACAACTATATCTTAAATATCAAAAAAATTTTAGAGGCAATGATGAATTATTTCTGTTTGCTCTTATGTTTTATGAACTCCAAGACTGCTGTTACACAAAATATTTTGGCCTCATAATTATATCTTTTTTGATATTAACTTGTTGTATTTCAATTTAAACTTTCATGGTTGCTTTATAATATTGTCTAGTCACCAGCCTACATCATCTATAAATGACAATACTGTGAACTATTGAATTATACATGCATCTTTACCGCAAATCAAAACCAAACCGGAACAAAAAAATTATGAGAGGAATTCAATTACTATTTCAGCAAGAATTACTTTCCAGCTCTTCTACATTTTCTGTAAGGATGAACTGCATCCTGTTAAATTAATTATTCGGCCATCATGACTGGTATTGAGCCATTTTTTATAATTTTCTTGATATTCACCTTTCATATCCTAAAACATACAACAGAAGTTCTGTTTTCCTCTGTTATGTTGTGGATCTGTCCATGGGAAATTTCAGTAGACAATATTGCTCAGAATCTGAATACATACCAAAAGCTGCCACTTTTATGATTATGGCTTGAACGTTAGATGATATCATTTCTTTAAGCAATATTTCCTGGTTCCAATGCCAGAGGTAAGCTAAAGGCTGAAGATTAAGCCTTCTGCACCTTAAAAACAAACAAAAAAAATTGGATAAAGACAAGTATTTTACTTTTACGCAGCATCATTCATGTAAAATTAACAATTTATTTCTTTTCCTACTCTGAAATAATTTTTCTTCTATAATTTCAATTACAACACTTTACTATTCATATATTTCATTATAAACATTAAGTCTAATATATATTTAAAAAAAATAAACTTGTTCTGACTATAATTTATCTACATAAGACGCAACTCACTGAGGTAAACAGATCTGCACAGGAACATAAGTAAAGCCATAACAAAATGTGTTCCTAAACCTTTTAGGACACAAAGCAATTAGCACCTTAGGAAGTCATCACTTTTGTGAACACAGCTAAGGCCAAAGTTACTGCTCTGTGATAAATGTGGCACATGTCACTAGTACAATATGCTGAATTTGTTGCTGTGATTTGGATCAACACCCAAGGAAAAGAATCATTCAGGAAAATATATACAGCTTGCGATACAAATTAACAACATGTTACTGTAAAGTTAATAATTTGTTTTGATACATATCATATATAGACAGCATTTGATACACAGGATTTTATTGTTTATCACATTAGAGAATCCCTAATTTACATTATTGATAGGTAACGTTTCTGTAAATTGTCAAGAACCATCAGTTGGTGATTAAATGTGTAAGGTCTAGCTCTGAAAAACTTAGACATTTAACTATGGGACTAGCTCAGAGCACTTAAAATTTACATTTATTTGTCAAGTACCATGTTTTTTCTAATACATGGTCTTTCTCACATATATGGGCATTCCTCCATATGTTAGATAGACCCACTAGTATGATTTTCAAGGCTTTACAGTTAAATGTATGTTTAATGTTGACATGTAAATGCATAGTTAGCACCCACATAATCTGACTCATTTTCTTATTACTTTCATATATTTTAACAGAGCACTAAGTTTTTTAATAGATCTATTTAGCAGCTCTGAATGTAAAGTAGTTCACTCGTGTCTAACTTCAGCTAAAAAATTAGCTGAATCAACTGGGATGGTTCACATGAAACAATCTTATTGTAAGGGCTAAATCTACAGATCAATGTAAAGTATTTTACCACTGAGCAATCTTGGAAATAATCATGCCTATTTGAAATACGGTGATTTCTTGTCAATCTTTCAGCTGTGGTAAAGATGTAAAACTCATAATCAACAAAAGCAATCTGTTTTTATCCTACGAACATGAGAGGCAACTATTAAAATGTTGAAGTACAAAGGAACAGAAAAAGGACTTATTTCTGACTGTAATTTACCTATGTAAACTGTAAAGAAAACAAACGTGTTCTGTAACTTGCTGACGTGAGCTGAGTTAGAGTAGCATTAATTTCACCATTCTTACAGTTCATAAAGGATTCCAGATATTTGCTTTCACCATCAACAAATAATTAATGAACTCATGAAACTATAATTAATTTTTAACACAAGGTGGTTTTGCATTTCATCAGACACATACAGTGAAAATCTTTTTCAGATCAAATATTGGCCTACATAACAGACACAATTACCGTTACATAATGCTCTTTTTTAATTAAGACTCTTAAAAGAATCACAGTCTATACAGACATTAGATTGTACACAATAGAAATGACAAAGGGAAGCCCCTGATCAATAATAAAAAATTTTAGATTTTAAGGAATTAAGGGAAGATGTGCACAGAAGGTTTCTCTTGTATTTAATTCCTGATAACAAGTCACAGGACGTTCCTGTATATCAAAACACTGGCAAAAAATAGAAGGACTTGGCCACAACACTGTAGTCATTGGAACTGAGCTTTCTGTTGAAATCAAAGAACTGAACCTACTCAACTATTTTCATACCAAAACTCAGAGTATTTTCAACAGATGATGAGACATCTGAAGAGCAATCAAAAACTCTGGTATAGTCTCCACTATATTTTTACTAATGAACACATGGTTTAAAGGGGGAAAAAAGAAAGAAAAAGAAAAGAAAAAAGAAATACCTATATGAATGAATAGAATGCATTTGGTATCACAGAACATGAGAAATCAGGCAATTGTCTCTGCTTTTAGAAAACAGACAAGTCCTTTCCAGAATGAAAAAGATTAATATTTTCTTACACATCTTCGACTCGAACTCTCTGGTAGTCAGAAAGAATGGCTCCCACAGATACACCCTCTACTCCTTCTTTGTCCTGAAAAAAGACATGGAATATCAATGACAGCAGCATATAATGGTTTAAGCAGTAGAGATTCAGTATCTCTACTTGTAGAATCAATGAAGAATAATTTTTTTTTCTGTGTCCAGTACACAGAATGGAATAGGCTGGAATGCAGATCTTGCACAGAAGAGAACAGCTCAGCTGACCTACTACATGGTTATTACTCTAACACAGTCTACTTGACTCAAGTACCATCCCAGAGAAGAAATAACCAAGGTAACTGGAAAGTATCAGATGTAACAGATTATCCTAAAGTTTTCCTGACACCCTGAGAATTCCTTCCAGCATTTCACTTTAAGTGAGGTGTTAGCGATCTCATGTACAAATAATTATCGGCTACATACATCATACAATTAACTGAATTGTTAGTATTTTCCATGGTACGCAGCACAAGAGAGTGTGAGATTACTCTTTTTATCCTAACACCACAAGAAGAAAACTCACAGGAAACTTAACACCATCTTTTAAAAATTCTGCTATATAAAAAGGTTTTCCAAGACACATTTTCTCTGTTTTATTTAAATTACCTAAGCCAACCAAGAGCACTTTATTTTTTCTTATAAACCCACTGAAAATGTAACATTTCAAAATGCACATAGTTCCAGCATTTTATGAGATGTTGCATTTTTAAATTGTTTGACTTCCAATCAACATGCTGAACTTTCTTTTTCTGAACTTTGCTACATCTAGACTTTGGTAAAAGTTGTTTTCTCCTTTTCATCAAGGTTGATCATAACTACACAGCATGATTTACTTTCTGGACCTGTTCCCAATCTTGTGAAGTTTGCAGCAAGATTTCACAACAAAATTTTCAATTATATACCTGTGATGATGCATCCTGCCCCTGCCTTTCTCCTTTGGCCTACTCTATGATCTCAGGAAGTCCTGCTAAGCCTTGACCAAGCAGGCTGAGCAGGGAAGTGCCCCTTGACTGTATCAGCTGGATGGTGAAGCATTGCTGACTGTACCAGGAGTTTTTGCCTGGTAAAGGTTGGAACAATTGTGACTGCAACATGCACATCGGCTCCCCAGCCGAGGCAGGGAACAAAGGATAAGCAGCTATCCTTGGCAATCTAGGTAAATATTTTCCTGCCTGAGTGAAATGGCACCATTGCTACAAATTTCAAAATTCAATCAGTCTTTGCCTGATGTGCTGCCGAATTTAAAATTCAGTTCCTGTTTCAATAAATCAATAAAATTATGCAGAAGGTGTTTTATCCAAAATTATAATATAGTGAAAAATGTTCTGGTTTATGCCTGTCTGGGATATTCTTCCCTCAATCTGTTATCTTATTCTTTACATTAATTCTCACCTATTTGCCCACCAAAATTCCTAAGTTATTCACATCCAATGTACATTTCAGATGTAAGAGTCACTGTATTTATCAAAAATTCCTACCTACAGTAATCTAAGATATGTCAGTATTTAAATTATGTTCTTCCCCATGTCATTAATGGATACATCCATTAATATGAAGCTTAATGCCGAATCAAACAATGTTCAGGTTGATGCTTCTCACGTATCCAGAAGTAGTAGTACTGAAAAAAATTTGTTTTATCTGTCACTTTTTCATTATCCAATAATGGATCCAATAATCATTATCATTATTATTATTATCCATACAATATTATTTCTGCTTTTCGTTGAGCTTTCTCTGCAATGTTCCAAAGCTCTTTCTAGAAAAAAGATAAATCACAAATGCTTCAATTTACTCACCCATCTACAATTATATTTCTTGTTAACACAGCTGTGAGAGCAGAGTTTTCTTTAAATAAATTTGATCAACTAATTCATGAAGCCTTTTTGAATCTTCATATATATCTAAAATGTCTTCTCCATACTCCTTTGTTTCATGCTATTTTGATATGCAGTCTACCTGTACTGCTAAAAATGCACTTAAGTTGCGGTCTTCAACATTCTTTTTAAAAAGGTTAGAAAGTTGTGTAACAGTCTTGGAAAACATGACAGATAAATAGTGTTTTTTTTTATTTTTATGTAAAAATAATAACCCTAGCAATTCCTTCAAAATGTCCTCTGTCACAGTGTGCAGACATCAGCCAACATGCCCACAAATATTACCTATATTTTTGTTTATGTTATTAATTCATCACAGTTCTAAGTTACCAGAGGCAAACTATGCCATCAGCTAAGTTCAGTAAATATTGTTTTTGAAGTATCTGATACAAACAAACAGAAGGGTATACAACTGCTGTCTCATAAGAAGATTAATCTCTATGGCTACATAAATAATTATATCATACACAGTTTTCCACAATTTTTTATTACATAATCATTGAATGGTTAAGTTAAAGGCCCATATGACCTGGCCTTGAACATTTCCAATGATAGGGCATCCATGACTTCTGAGCAACCTGTTTAATAACACACATATTTCTCTTACCTCATCAAAACAAACAAAATGTTCATTATCATCCTAATATTTATTATAATGCATTGCAGATCTGTAGATACCACAATAGTTTTCATTATATTTAATTATACATATTTTCACTATGTACACTCTTCTTTCTCTAAGAATGGGAAATAAATAGGTGGATGAGACATATAAGAGAGTAACTATATCACAAACTTCAATAAAAAGATGGTACTCTCATAATAAACAAATATGCAGTGAAATCTGATTTCCCAAATAGATAGATTTACAGAATCTCCTGTTCATCCATGAAGATGGCAACTGACTTGCCCAATACATTTTTAACAAGCTCACAGAGCCATAAACATATTTTTTATTCATTCTGTTTTTCAAGTTCTGACAAAATATATGCATCAGCAAAGATACTTGCTAAGAAAACTCCTTCAAATTAAAAATAAAAGTAAATGGAAGTAGAGACTTAAATGTTCTGCTCTTACACAAACGCAATACTTCTATACTAAAATGAACTGTTGCACAGACCTACTTGTTTGGGATTTTAAAAATTCTAGTAATGAGTCCCAGGAAATTTCAAAACCTTCCTACGGTAACGGAATTTAAAAACCCACAGAAGGTCACAGAACTTATACTAAATGATCATTGAAACAATGGCCTGAACTTGAAACTTACGCATCAAGATTACTCATAGGTTTTGTTTTGAGGTTGTTTTTTACTATACAAATCTGTAACACATTGGATGTGCGTGATTATGAATGCATATATATAGAGATACACACACAAACACATAAATAAGTACACATGTATGCAATATATCTTGTTAGTAACACAAAAACAAGGCTGCTATTGTCTGCTTCCTTACAACTTACATTAAATGTGATTTAAATAATAACACAGAAGATAGTCCACACTTACTCTAGTTTATTTCCTTTGATAATACATAAGATTTAATTGTCTTTTGAAATGGCAGTACTTCATGTCATTTTGCAGTTGTGGTTAGCATTCATGTTTAAAAAAATTTTCACAGGTAGTTATTTATCACTATCTCTTTTCATTCAGTTCTTCTGATGATAAAGAGCAAATATAAACTTTCATCACTGTCCAGACAAAAGCTTCCACGAGGAGAAACACCAATATACTTAATACATGCTTTCAAATGGGAGAACTACTTAATACATTTACATTTCATGCAATGGAATAAATTCAATCCCTCTGTTTCGTCCAGTTAAACAAGTTAATGCTGGAGTGGCACAAATTCAAGAAATAAGAAGATTTGAAAGGAAGAAAGATGGAGTGTGAGATAGAACAGATAAAAACTATGGTCTTAATAACCTTCACAAATGCCTCGACTGGACAAAGTTTACATAAAGCCCTGCCCCACAGTATATTCAGCTCAGGACCTGAAGCATGCCAAGAGTACTAACTGAAAGCTACTTCTTCACTGGAATTATTCTTTTGTATTGAAGAGTTACTGGACACCTTGCAAACAGATAGCATTTTGTTTGACTGAGAGTTCATCACGGTTAGCAGAGAATCCATCTCAGAATCAATAGTGCCTTCACTTTTAATGTGGAATCTGATCAGGTTTAGTACCATTAAAAGCATGTTCACAAAACTGCACTCAGCAAGGGAAAACCAAGCTGACATCTGCAGGTAAATATCAGGGAACTGCATGGAACTCAAAAGCCGAGGAAGTGAATTTGGGAAAATTCAGAAGGAAAGATGTTACACGCTCTATCATACAAAAAGTAACAGATAACAGAAAAACATCTGAGGAAAGTTAATATAGAAGAGTGTTTTTTTCTCGGGTTAAGTGGAGTTTTTAATAATTATTTTAAAAAGCATCATATACCATTAATTTAAGAGATGATTTACCTATGTTAAATTTTACTAGTATGTTTCTAGTGCAATAGGCTACTCTAAAATACTCTTCCAGGCTTCTCTGGAATATTTGGGTAATTCAGAAAGCACTTATACTCAGTACAATATACTCTGTCACAAAGTATTACAACACAAAATATGCAATGTACACATAAAACCAGATGCGAAACCCAAATGTATACAGATGCTAACAAAGTTTTATTTTCTATATGACATTTTAAAACTTATTTTTCCTCTTTAAAGCTACAAAAAGTACTCATTTCCAAAGGCAGGTAGAAAAATAAATTTTCAAAAAGCAACTAAATAATACTTTTTTATGTACCTAAGATGATTATTAGCTATGTTTTAATGGTAAGTGAAATTACACCATTATTTTGTATCTTGTTACAACAATTTATTCCTGTTCACAGGACAAGAACAATAATCTTCATAAACAGTTGTGGTAGAACAGCTAATTGATCTTTGCAACTGTAACTGTACTAAAATGCACAATTTATTTTTAAGGAGTCCTAGTTTGAAAGTTATTTATTATTTTAAACAGTTTAATGAACAACAAAATTCAAAATTGCTGCTCTTTGTGTATCATAAATTACTGTTAGCTGCATTTCCTATTGGGAAACAGCATAAAAAATTTAACAGTTTTGTGAAAGCTCCAAAACATCACTGTCTCTGTTATATCCATGTACAATTCTAACATACAGCCTCACAGCTAAAGTAAAAGATAAACAGAGAGGTAAGATTAATTTATACTAGCACACTGTTATTTTAATCTTGCTTTTTTTTTTTTTCAATTAATGATAGTAATCTGAGGAAATTATTACATATGTATTGTAGCATACAATTCTGGTAGAAGTATTCTACTAGTAAGTAAAAAATTTATTGCAGTAGTATCAGTACAGAGGTTTTCTATAATTTTATATTTTAATCTCTTTACCTGACCCTTTCAGAGTTAAGCAAAAAGAAAATTAGTGCTAATGTTTTCAATTTAATTAGTATATTACATGCACTGTAACTATTAGTGGGAAATGTTATATTAATGAATGTAAAAGTTAGCTGTAAATTACCTCAGAGTTATTATCAATTTCCCAAGTTACTGCTCCTTAAGATAACCCTCTCCCTATGGTCCTTCCGGTAATTTTTCTTTGCCTGATAAACATGATGATTAAACAGCACACAGTGCAAACCTTTGATACTTTTTAAATTAAATCCATGCCCAGCCTAAGGGCTGTGTCTGATTTCAACTAAATGTGTCAGTTAATCAGATAAAAAATTATCAGCAACTCAAAGAAACAGCAGCCTTAGGCTTCATCAGTGCCAGAGAAAGCTGAACAAAATAAGACATACAGACAATATCACATTATGAGTAAAGGTTACCGCTAAGCATATCACTGCACAGCACTATTCACCACCTTAATAATGTCTATTTTAAAAGAAATACTGCATACAACAGCCAAAATATTAACAAAGGAAAAAAAAAGTGCTAGACCTGTGCATATATATGCCTATTCATGTGTATTGCAAGAAAATTTGAGCACTGCCATTCAGAAAAATGCAGAATATCCCTAAAATTTACTGTGTATAACAGATCTTTGTAAAAAAAATAAGTATAAACAGCTGAAAAATGGTTAAACAAGATTTAATTTTTAACATGTGCTTCACAGCTTTGCCACAATAGAGTTCATTTTCTATGACCACGATACAAAACATGGTCTCTAAATGAAATTGTCTTTCCAATTAATATCCTCTTTAAAGCTTGTATGAATAACTGACAACAGTTACCCATATTTAAATTAATGTTTAAGGCTATTTGTGCCTAAATAATGATTACCATACAGCTGCAAAACTTCAAATTAAAGCAACACATTTGCAGGTGTGTGACTGACAATATATACTTTAGTAACAGGACTTTTAGGCTTCTACAATTATTTGAGTGGAAAACTTAAATGTGAGCTTTGCCTTATAATTTGTGCAGCATTCTGAGATCACTGATTATAGCGATTTCAAACAGAGTATGTGATTTTTTCTAAGCTTTGATTTGTCTGTCAGATGCAGCTGCAAGTAATCAAAGACAGTATGGAAATATTCTTGAGACATAAGGATATAATAACTCCACATCGAATTGAAAACTCACTATTTGGTAAGGCTCTGCAGTATAGCTACGAATCACAGATCATCTTAGTGATTGCAGATCACTACGCATCATCTGGGACTTTCCTGTCTTCCACACAGGGACCTTGAAACACATATATCTCATGCCTTCATTCCTTAGGAAGAAGTAGTTCCAAAAACAGGAGGGAATTAATACAATGTGAATTTACAGGAAATCCCTGTGTGAACACTCTCATGAATTTCAGAAGTCTGCAGTGGCCTCATCGCAACTTGCTTTGGAAGTAAATTCGTGAATAAGAGTACCTATACAAGGTGGTAATACTATGTAACTAATCTACTTTAAGAGCCAGATACATTTTTACAAATGCCCTTCTTCAGACACAGGTACCCTACCACCTACCTTTAAGCAAAACTGATGGCCTAACTTTGAGAGTTTTACAAATGGAATTACTGAAACACTGCACACACACACATACACACACACACCCACACCCACACCCACACACAATCTATTAATTCACTGTAGGGGCACCTTCAATATCTGACTGCAATCTCACAATAAACACATTTAATTAATATGGTCCTCTTACTACCTGGAAGTGTCAAACGTTCAGGGAGATGGTGCAGGCGTAAGTTTGTTTGACCATAATCACATACTCACACCACAGCAAAGGAAAAAGAGTGCAAAAGAGACAGAAATACCACTCTCAAAGTCTAATATCAAACAGAAGCTTATTGAAATACAGTAGTTCAAAAGGCTAGAATTACATTTTAAACAGGAGAAATGGAAAACCAGAAAAATCTTCCACTTATAGCCATTTACCACACCATAAATGCAAGTTTTCCTGATATACTGATTCTCCATTTAGCTGCATTTACACAGTGAATGATTAGTCTTAGAAATTAGAAATCATTCATTAATGAATTAATATTTTATCTATTAACTATTTTCATAGAATTCAATAAAGTTGCTAGACCATTTTAGATCCCATACTATTTAACAAGATTTTTTTTCTGAATTATTTAATTTAGATTGATTCATTCATTTTTCCAATTAAAAAAAGGTCATACTAAACCCAGTAGGCATTTGGCAAAATTTAACATAGCTAGACACATTTATCAAAAAACATAGAATACTAAAATAAAAATCAACAGACATTCACTATTGTAAAGGCTACCTGAAAAGTTTCCTACAGAACTGTTTTTGTTTTCTTTATATCTATTAACTGAGTAACTGTTAACTGAGGCCTACATTCCAGCCACAGAGGCTACAAAGTCTTCGACAATGAAGCAAAAGTCTCCGGCTGAACAAAAAATTTTCTTTTTTTTTTTTAATTGCATTTTGTGTAGAGAATTGGTTTCAAATAAATATCTGCTTCACCTTTGGGACTTCCAACTCTTAAATATTCAAATAATTACAGGGCAAACTTGCCTGCGGACACTTCTTTCAGGAAATCTTATTTACAAAATTACCGCAACAAAGACTGATTACTTAATTTAATAGTCAAAATTAACATGAACAGTCAACTCCAGATTGAATAAATGACATTACATCAGAACAACAAGATGCCGGTGAACAACTACAAAACAGTCAAGTAACCATGCATGTTTCTGTACTGAAGTTACACCGGATATTTTAAGTCCTGGTGATTTTATGTGTAATTATTTGGCAATCAAGAGCAGTTATATTCATCTAGAATTAGCAGTTAAAATCTATGATCAGATTTAAAAGCTAGGTTTTTAACATACCAACACATACAAATTCTTCAGAAAGAAAAAAAAAAGTATTTGTGTAGGTACTGGCCTATATTATCATGTGTCAGATCAATGTCTTGCTGAAGACAAACCACTTACTAAATCATGAGAAAGGTCAAAGGAATATTAGTTTGTATATTTCTAGTTAAGAGGAGTTTCATGATTTGGATAATGAAACTCAGTTCACTCGCATCATATTCTGACCTCAGACAGGCAGAATTTCATTTCTGGATTTCTTTTTTAAATAGTACCTTTAACAAACTGTAAGAGCCAAAAGCCAGACTTGATTAACTAAATTCTTGAATATAGACACAAGGTCTTTTTCCCTTGCTTTGACCACATAGCCTCTATGCAGAGCAACTTCTAGATGCTAATGGCAAGGCAGCCCTCCACAATGAAGACCAAGATGACATGGATCCAGTACAGCACCTACAAAACCCTGAACAGACTCCATTGCTCTGGTTATCTAAGCTACACACCATGGTTAGGGTCACTCAAGTCATTAACAGACTTCCACTAAGGTAAGCTGCTCTAGGAAAATGTCATACCAGAATTGTCTAGTCTCATTTATTTCTATATGAGTATTGCTAAAGCAATGTTATTCAATGAAGTATTTCAGAACACAGGCTGGCAAATACTGAGGCATGTAAGTAACTTGATTCTTGCTAGTAATTCTGTGAGCAAACAATCCTTTTTGAGAAAGTAAAGCTGTAGGCGTGATGTGATACTTACTTTTCCTTTTTTAGTTCTTTTACCACATGCAACAGCACAAGGCTCAGAACTATCGAAGAAAAACATCTTAAATGAAAATGAGCTATTTTGCTCATTAGAACCAAATCTTCTTTTTCTCCCTTACGTTTTCTTGTAAAGAAATTTGAAAAAAAAAAAAAAATATTTCTCCAAAATTAACTCTTAGATGTCATAATGTGACAGCAAGGTAGCTGCCTGCTTATTTTTACACATTCCAAATCATGTAAGAATTTCCAGTTAAATAACTCAATTTCACTGACACTAACAAGTCTGTTAAGTAGATATGTTTATATACATTTAGATAATTCATTCTTTCATATAATAAATCTTTCAAAACTGCATTTCATAATTATAAAATCTGTGTAATGTGCACTGATATACACATACACTCACGCTCTCACATATACATGCATTCTCACATTGCCAGTGAGCTCTACTTACTTTAAAAGGAAAAATACTTTCAACAGGACAATTTGCTTATACTCTTCTCATGACTTCAACTCCAAAGAACTGCAAAAACCTTTACTGTTTAGAGGATATCTTTTCATAGTACTGAATGTTCAGCCATTGAAACGTCCAGTATTTGTAGAAAAGAGCTCCTGAAAGTATTTATAAATCAGACTCTCCACCAAAATTTAACTGCCAAACTTAGCTTTTCAGCAACTAGCATTGTAGATATATCACCTGAAGCATACTGTGCTGGTGCAAAATATCCCATTCTGTAAGAAAAAATAAATTTTCATTTAAGGTTGATCAAGACATAAAATTATTCAATACAATACTTGAACAACTCATGCAAACACAGTCAAAAGTGCTCATTACCACTTGCCTGAAATATCGACCACATTCAGTACTCTGAAGTACTTGAATAAAAAATATGTAATATGACAGACATGAAAAACAGTCTTAAACTCATAGTCCCTAGATGAAAAAGCAGACATTTTATCAGTAAGTCTGCAGATTTTTAACTTAAATTCTTAGAAATAGCTAATTCACATCTACCTCTATGCTGAGCCATGTCTATTGGTAACATGAACATACTTTATAATTAATTTATAATGTGAAGATGCAAACCATTTGCAATCATTCCTGAACTGTCACAAAAACTATAACACTGAAGTACATGTAGAATAATTAAGTGACTAATAAATTCAAAATTTTTAACTGTTGACAGACAAATTAAAAACCCTGTGGCCTTCACAAGTTCTTTTATTTTAAAATGGTATCTTCTCTCAAAGTGCCAAAGTCTTTCTGTAATATAGAACAAGTATTATAGCAAATATTATTATAGTGGCACAAGCTATTGGAATGTGAAATTACCTGATAATAAATGTATGAGAGGAAAGGCATGACTGAGGAAGTAAGATTTACTACATTTCATTTGGTATTACTCTAATGGGCAACTGTAAGACACTATGGTCAAACAAACCTCAGCTGGCAAGAAAGGTAGACAATTTTCACCTGAAAACTTTCTGCATGAATAAATGTCACTTGTTCTGCTATATGTGCACATTTGTTGGGAAATTGTGTCCCTCTAAAAATTTCTTCAGAATTTCATATACACATTTTCAAACTACTAAATCATTATGCTGCTATTACTTCTACAAGCAGATAATCTTGGCATGGACTCTGAGTACACAAAAACCTACACAATACCTCTAATAAATACCGCAAATTTCAATTTTTCCCAACGACAACATGTTTTAGATAAATTCTCTCAGAAATATTCTTATTATCTGCACCGCCAATAATCCGCTCTTCTGATCTTATAATCACTCCCTCTTACATAAAGCAGAACAGAGGACTTTCTAAAACATTATGCTGGAGGAAAACAGTCTATTGAAAACACAAGTCCAAAAAGAAAAGCCTCTTTCTTTTTGGACTTGGAACAGAAACCTCATGAACCCTCCTTTAATCTTGAACAACATTTTTGTTACTTCTCCAAAAGTCAACAGAGTTTGGAAATTATTTAAAACTGTTAGGAATCTCAACAATGTAACACCAGATGTTTGTTTCATCAAATTAAGTTGGTATAGTAAGGTTCTTTATCTTTCTTTTGCCTAAATAACACTGATTCTAGAAATCATATGAAAAAGAAACAGTGAATAAAACTGAACTAAATGAAGGCATACTCATGATTTTCAAATTCTTCTATAGCCTATACAAACTTACAGCAATCCTGATAAAATAATCTTTAAAAACCAACCCCTCACTTTCTACACTGGTATACATCTTCTTCTACCTTTTGGAAGTGACCCTCTTCCAATTTAAGTATTGATACAATAATTACTGTTTCAAAAGTCGTGTCCACACTGCACTTCACATAATAAGGATTCATTGAGGATTTAAACTTCTTCAGCAAAACAAAGAGAATTCTGCACATACTTAGTGCTATTTTATACTACTCATCTATGACATCGTTTACTCATACTGATGAAAATATTGTAACTTTCAATAACGTCTTTCCCAGACTGCAGAATAGCACAAAATGCCACACTGTGATTTTCAGGTTTGATTCTCTTATAAAGAGCATTTGATTGGATATTTTTCCATCATTGTGTTTGAAAAAGACAAGGTCACCTAGCAATACTAAAATGATAGCAATGATTCCAAGTCTTATGAGAAACAATCCAAAACAGTATCAAATTATGCTGACAAGGTTAAGAAAGTTTATTTGAAGAATCAAATCTTTCTCTTCATTGAGTTGCTTAGCAGGAAGAATCAAGGGTACTTCCCAATATTTTCTTTTCACACTAGAAACAAGTATTTTTCTATATTATTTCAGTACAATATATATGGCTGAATGATCATATTTCAGACACTTCACATTTTCAGCTGCAGCCACATAAAGTCATATTTCTATAACAGCTGTCTATGTCTACCTTTGCTCTGATATGGTAATTTGGCAGAATAATAGCTTAATAATACATTCTTAAGGATAACATTGTCCCACTTACAATAAAAACATTTCTACATTAGATATTTAGAGCTTATTCATAAGAACCCATTAATAACGGTAAGGAACTAAAAATATACCCTGAACAAATAATGCAATATTACCTGTTAGTAAAAGCATGTTAGATGTACTGCAAGATTGTTACACTCAGTATAGTAGGTCCACATTGCCTCCAAATTCCCATTTTATACATTATGCTCAGAGTATACTTGTGGATGCTGAAATGCTGTTAGCAGGGAAATGTTCTCTTCTTGCATTCATTCTGTGAGATCTTTTCCTTTGCTGTGTAAGCTATGTAAACAATAGATAGGGTTTTTGTAAATCGCATTCATATCTGGTATCTTCTGACCTTGTGTACATTCTATTAGGAAAAAACATTTCTAAGTGGGTGTCTGAGACTTTGACTAATCACCCTAGGAGAAGTGTGAACACTGTTCAATTGCTTTATGGAACTAGAATATATAAATGGTATTGTAAATTTAATAAATAATTCATTCCTCGCTCTGACTCCTGCCTCGCTGCATCTCTGACCCCCTGCTTGGAAGCCCACATATACTGCCATAAACTAGTCTTTACAGAGTAGAAGGTGACTGGATTTCAGGTCCCTGAGGACAGAACAACTTATGACACTTGTCTGGTAACAGTCCTTGAAGTGCCAAAAGCTCCCAGTCTAGTTCAAACTTCAAAACACCCTCTTAATTGCACTGCATTAAGGATTTTCACTTTATTTTAATGAACAAAGACTAAAATTGCCATCTCTCACAGATGGCAACATCTGGCAGAGTAGTAAGTACTCTGATGTAAGCATCAATACCAGGAAAGTATTCTACCTTTTTAATATCAGACAATTTTTATAGGTTTTTGGACAAAAGTGTAGCATTCTGAATGTAAGGAAAAAATCTGTGTCTTCAGCAGTGATTGAACTTATGTATGTCCATTACTGGAGGTGTGTAATTCTTCAGCAGAAGCACAAGCCTGCCACGTCATGAGCAGAACTGAGAAATTTAATTTTTTTGGAGTGGTCTAAGTTGTTAATTATGCAAACAGATTATTAATCTATAAAGAGCTTCATCAAGTGGCTCCTCTCTAAATCTTTATTCAATTCTTATTCCAAGCCTTCTCTTCTCCTACAATAGCTTATGTGATCCATAAAATAAGGGACTCATTTTAATTACAAGACATGGGGCTATTTCCCACTGACAGATCCTCATTTTCTTTCTGGAATATTGCCTTTTAATTTCTAAATTAATTCAAACCTGTGTTATCATTGCAACTAACAAATATTCTGGATACAGGCCTATCTGGATGTTCTAGATCAAAGCAATCTGTTGACAGCAATAATTTTTTCTCACAAAAGAGAAGTAGACCAAAGAGTCTCAAAAATTCTAAATAGCAAAGAACCACCAATTTCAGCCTACCTACAAGACAGAGCTCAGTCAGATAAAGAATGCAATCATTTTACTATGACAGTGCAAATGTAATTTGAGAAGTTCAAATATTCTGGATCACTGTGCAATTCAGTCTAGACAAGTTTTCCTGCTGGAGCCTTGGAACAAGGGAAAGAAAAGGGCAAGGAGGCCAGGATGCAAGACTCTAGTGTGCAACATACTGCCAGTCAAATCACACTTCTGTGGATAAGCAGGAGCAGCCCTGAAAAGGGCGTATAACCTTTTTAGGATTTATAGAGAAGAAAAAAAAAAAAGGCAACCTGATTTTAAAAAAATATTAAGAGACTCAAAATTATCGGTGCTGGAGTTCAATTAGTACTAAAGGATTAGTACTAAAGCCCGTGTTTTCACTTTAATGTATCCAAAAATGAATTTAATTCATGGAAGATAAATATTAAGCTATATTGTAGTTGTCTGTCATTGGAGACAAATATCACACAGCAGAGCATCAGATTAAAGAAAAATGTTTCTAGCCCTTCTGTGATAAAGGTGTAACTGTTGCATTCCACAAAACTTAGAATGAAAAATCAACGGCAAGTCTTAGACATATGCAAAATAAAAAGGCCATTTGTTAAAATTCTGATGTGCAATTCAAAATTACCACCCACTTCTGCCTACCATTAAAAACTAGTTTTGCAGTTGTGGAACACTCTACCAAAGACTACAAACACACCTTTTTTTAAGGGCATCTTTTTGAAAGATACACGTGTATAGAGCAGTGTTTATAAAGCCAAATTTAAAGCATTATTTTATTTCCAATTTCCATGTCTTGGAATGTTGTCTTTTTTTTTTCTTTTAAAATCTACAAATGTGTCGCACATATTTATCTCCTCTAAATTTTGTACTTTGAATTTCACTAATACTTCACTATTAACAAAGAACATGCAGATGGCCTTGGGTTGTTTTCAGATTTCCTTGATTTTGAGATTTTAGGGTATTTTTTAGCAGCAGGATACAAAAGACACTACTTAATATTTTTAGTACCAGAACAAAACATTTTGAATCAAGATAAAATCACTACATTGCGAATGTTAATATCACTCTGTGAAAAATAATATCATATGACTAGAACAGACCATCTCTTTAGGGAGAAATATAATGTTCAAGTGGATTATTCTTTTAGTAGTGTAATGGAAAGGCATTCCACCTAGTCCCAGAAGAAAAATCAAAATATGCATTTAAATGGAAATACTATGCACTGGATAGGACAAAATAAACCCCTCAGAACTGTAAAGAGCTATATATATACACACACACACATAAACACAGGAAACCACATATATGAAATTTTATTTATACATATTTATTTAATTCTATACATATACATTTATGCATATAATTTTAAATTTTAAAAGCTAAGTTTGTAGTTCTAGGCTTATCTTGCAAATATCAAGATGTAGTCACATCACATATTCTGGTTTTGGTCACAATTTCAAATAATATATACAACTCAGCTCTATGCAAGAAGTTGTGAGTATTCTTTTTTAATTTTCTGCACATTTTGTGCCAGACCATATTCTAAACAGCTTTTACAAAGTGATAATGTTTCACTGACAGTGTTTTGTGTACTTCACATAAAATTAAATCTCAGACAAACCTTGAGAAAAAGAAAGCAGAAAGCTAAGCAATACAGCATGTTGCTCTTTTTGACCCACAAACGATTATCAGTTATTTTAGAAGTTATGACAGTTTTCTCAAGTCCTTAAGGAGTCTGACACCATTGGTATAGCTTTTAACACTGCATTTATGTTTATATCACAATACAATAAAACAGCAGGAATAGTGTTCAAATTACTTGGGTATTGGATGGTTTATTGAAAATAACAGTATTACCATAACATTAAAAAAATTCTTTGAATGTGCTAAGTAATCACTGCTATCCATGCTGCATGTGAATTATGGGATAAATTTTGGAAGGCATCACCAATTGCAAAGACTACTAGGTCTCTGATGGAGGACTCTATGCATGAACAATAAACCCTAATCAAATTGAATAACCAGTAGTACATCAATACTTGAAAAATAGTTGTGAAATCAGTGCTATGCAAATTATTTGTTGTTACAATACAGATGACTTCATCACGAGAGCTAATATTTACTGTTCTTTATCAGAATAAAAAGCAGAATGTGAACAACACAACCACTCTTCTCTCCATCCTTTCCTTGCAAATTGCTATATAAACCACAGTACCAATGGCGCAGTACTTAATTTATATAACTGTATTAGTAATGATTTTATCATGATTTTTTCAAAATATTTAGAGCTACATCTTCTTACACTTGGCCTTCATTTACTCTTTGTTTAATCAAGCTTGATTCAACATCACTCCGATTTTTAAAAGAAGGGAAAAGAGAGTTCATTTTTATAAAGTGTCTTGATATTTTGTAGTACTTAACGCTAGAAATACAAGGCTAAATTATGTTAATCCTCTCAGACAAATTTGAAACCAGCTACATTCAAACTTGGGCAAACTTATTCACCACTTCCTAACCAAGAACTTCCATTATTTTCAATGGTAAAGAACAGGTTAGCAAAATTGGTAACCAGTGATCAGGGTTTGGAGAAGCACTACTACCGCCACGCCAGCCCCTCACACCAGAGGAACTCCGCTTAATGAGATGCCTTGTAAAGGTTTCAAAAAGAGAAATTTGAGCTGATTTTGTATTCAGTATCATGGGCAATCACACTACAAGAACAAGTTTGACAGGTAAAATAGTAATAATAAAAATCCATTTTCCATTGAAAGAGGATTCTTATCCATGGATACTTCTAACTCTTCCATCTAAGAGACTTCTTGCAAGTGCCTATTAGAAAGATTAAATGGGTGATTAGGAAAATTCATCAAAGATAGCACATACTGCAATTATGCCCAATGCATGAAGAAACAAGCCCCAAAAGACAATTTCTAAAACTAGACATAGTTAGATTTATATACAATTATATATATAGTGACATGTAATCACTATATACTTTGAAAAAAAAAAAAATAGAACCAGGTATTAATCCATTGCAAAAGAGTTCAGCAAACAAAGGCAAATTAAAAGTGAAGGGCCTACTGCTTTCAAATTATGTTCACTTTTAAGTTGACCCAGAATATCTATTTCCAAGCAAATGTTCCTACTCCTAATGACCTGCCTTCATGAAGTGTACATGCCTGGAACAATGACAGCAAGGAAGTATTTTGCAGCTTCTGCTGAGACTTGAAACTCAGTCTGAATTCTACTTGAAAAGAAACCTATATGAATTGCTACGTAGACAACCACTAACTGATATGATTGAATGTAGTTCCTTTTTCCTTTTTTTTTTTTTAATCTTTAATCTCTGATGCAACCTTCTCTCCTCTTGCATAGAAATTAAATAAAAAAGTACTCGAGTACTTCAAGAAAACCAAGTTTCAACAATGTAGAGGCAGAGATATCTCTGCCTTTTTTCATAGTTTGCCCTGCATTTTCAATAGCTTTCAATGGCAAGTAATTTTATTTCTAATAAACATCATTTACAATACAATATAAAAAATTGATTTTAAAATTTCTTGCAATTATGGAAAAGGCACTTACTCAACAAAAGCACTCAGTGAAACTCCAACATTGTTTACTGCTTTTTAAACAGCAATTTTTAGATAGTTCCGGTCAGAAAGGGACCATTCTGCAATCTAATCAACTGGAAGATACAGGACACAAAACATCACTTGGTAATTTCCACATTTGAGTCCAATACCTAAAAATCAGTCTGTAAAACAGTTGCAAACACTAGATATCATCCTCTTCTGTATCATTCTTAATGGCAGTATCTGTCCCTTAAAATGCAGTATTTTAAGGTATCAAATTTTCATCATAAAGACTTCATATTCTGAGCAGTTTACAAAAGATGTAATCAGAAATAGCCAATGTTCTCTACAAATTTAGGCATATTCACAGAAACTACAGACCACCTGGGAAAAATCATGTCTCACAAGTGTCTAAAAATTACTGAGTTTTTTTTTTAAGAGAGTACCTCAGCACAGCTCTTATTCAGGCATTTGGAAAGGACTTATCTTTGTCTCCTGTCTTCATGATGTGGTTTTACTCAAAAAAAGCCGGCTCCTCTACAAACTGACATGGAAATTAAAGGTTCCCCATACTGCCTGGTAGAAGAGGATCCTAAGTTCTACTTTAAATACAGTGGCAAGCATGGCCAAGGATTAACATCCCAGTCTCTCTGAGAACCACTGGCACTGCTCCTTGTGTGAGAGCAGGGAATAGAGTACTTTGTCCCTTCTAGCAGTCTTGATGCACACAGGAAGGAATCTCCTTTTCCTTTTGCTTACCAGTAGACACATTCTTAGCTTAGTGTACAGTCTTTGCCTGACCCCCTATCTTTCGAGTATAATAATTAATGCGTACTCTGCTATAACTGATTATGCAATCAGTGATGTCCTCAGGTTATATAATAGTAATACAAACTGTCATTAGTAAGAAATTTGAAAGACTTGTGATGTAAACACTTAAGAACAAACGTAAGTAGAATTCTAAAATGTGCAATTCATGACTGCACTTTTGCCTCCCACCTCCAGCAGGCTACCTCAGCTCTCAACACTACCTTAAAACATCGCCTTAAAATACAGGATGCAAAGACGAGAAAATACAGTAACTTCACTTATAAGCAATCTTGGTTTGTTTCATATTAGAGGCAAGAACACAAATAAAGCTAATAGGCAGAAGGTGATGTTACCATTTTGTGATTCTGTGATTATCATTACTACTTGGTGATTATAACATAGTAACCCTTCAAGGCTAAAATGCACCTGAGATTTTCCAACACAATAGTTTTTCATTAGAAATGCCAGTGCATTAAAGCCTAAGTGTTTTATAAGAAGCAATTGGTTTTGGCCAGTTTCCAGTTAAGGCAGGAGTTTTCTTGCCAGGTTGCTGTCAGTTTACTTAACAGGCTCCACCAGAGTCTGCGTTTGTATGGTCCACAGCCCTTAATACAGCTCCCCAGGCAAACTGTTGTGAACTTAGGAACAGACTTTCCCTATTCGTTTGGTCCCAAACTGACAACATGGTTCTACCACATCCAGCCTGAGGACAGGATCCAGGAAGAGTAGCACAAAACACCCAAAGCCATTTTCTCACAAGAATTATCTGTTCAAGTTCAGGAAGACAGAAAAAAAAATGCAGTTCTCTGCTTTTGTTTGTCTCACAGGAAATTTCAGTATCTAATTTTCCTCCATTCTCAGCAAAAATCTTTGGAAATCTTTTTCCAACATAATGGACATTGTGCATTTCAGTTAGTTAACTGCAAACCAGTTTCACAACAAAGCACTAGTATGACACTTCCTACAAAAATGCTTGGCCAAAATCTGAAAACTTCATTAAGGTTTTACATTGAAAACTGACATTTGAGATGATCTATTATTCTCTCACAAGTATTCTAGGCAAATCTGATCCAACTTTTCCATTTTAAAAAGGCTTGATGCTTCTGAAACAAAATACAATACTACTTATACCAGAAACCAGACAAGTATGAACCAGGTACCAAGACATCACATTCATGTAAAGTCTACCTTACCCTAAACCCAGGTAAAACTGTAAGTGGAAAGCCTTCAGGAAATGCCAATATATGGAAGCAGCATTGCCCCAATCTGGGTTGACAAGACCACACTTTAGGGGATATTACTACAAGGTAGAGAGAATTTGTGTAGCAGAAAGAAAGGGGAGCTTGAGGATCTGCCTTGAGGAAGAAATGTAAAAGAAGGATTTTTAGAAGGAGATTGGAAGTAACAGAAAAGAAAGGCAGATGATAACATGCCAAAGACATGGCAAAAGAGAAAACCAAAAATATCAACATAGAAATAGCAAAATCAAAAGAGAAATATGTAGCAAAGTAAAACTTCACAGGATTTTTCTGTAAAGGAGCAACAATTTAAAAAATTATAGAAGAAAACACCTTCTAGCAAATCTTAAAATAAAAAGATTTATGAAAGTCCCCAAACATGTAATGTTATCCTAAAATCTGCTCCATCTTGCTTTATTTTATCAGCTTGCACAAATCGGAAACGTATTTTCAATCTTCTGAAGTTCTGACATCTCATATTGTCAACAGGGCTGTAGCATCAGGTTGCTCTCAGAGTGGCAGCCATTACGCCCCCTTAAAAGCTGAAAGCAAATGTGTGTCTAAATACGGGAGAAAGGAGTATTTATTTTTATTTCTTCCAGTTGGGTGAAAGTGAGGCTTTCTTTTCTCCAGGAAGACGTGTCCTTAGTCACCATGCAAGTACCAGAAATGGAACCTGAACACAAAGGCATGGTGATGAAGGGGGACAGGTTGGCAGGCTCACAATGGTTTAAAGAATAAGAAAAAAAGTACAGCTTGTTCAGGTGATACTGGAAGATTAAATGCAGGCAAATGTTTAACAATGGAGTGGGAATGTAAGGTGAGGCATTTCGAAGCAGAAACAGAGAAAAATACGCAGGAAAAGGTGTAGACCAGAAAACACTGAGGAGAAAAATCAGGAACCCTGCCAAGAGAGAAAACTGTCAACTTAATTGATCTTGAATCTATTCCAAAGGCAGAGAAGAACGGATAATATAGAGTTGTTACTGAGCAAGAAGGAAGAAGAGATATATGTTAATCTTTTACCTATCCTCTTCCAAATTCCAATAGTCTCCAAAGTTGTGTGACTTTTTAAAACTCCAACATTTATCATAGTTCTTCTATTCCCATCCTAGCCACACGTAAACATTGAAAAAAAATAAATCTAAGAAAAGAATTTGAAGTTATACACTTAACCATTGTTCCTCTGGTCAACTCTTTTTTTACCTTTTTATTTTTTAGTGGCATTTAAAAAAAAATCCAAACATTATTTCAGTATTAAAGTACAATCCCAACAATATTTTGAGGGGTGTTATTACTGTATGTGCTGTTTTAATAGGAAATGGATAGCAAGAAAGATAAAATCACTTGCGTAGAGCATCAAAGATCCCTTTGCTACCTTGTCTGCCCAAAGCTATCTGCATTTTCCTTACAATTCAGATTCCACATCTTTAAAAGTGTGTACCAGAGTAAGCTGAATATTAAGTTTTCTGGCATTGTCAGTATGTAGCTGCATCACAGAGAAGACAATGCCTGTCTTCTTTTATCATCCCTTCTCACTCATTCCTCAACTGCATGCTGATTGTCATGGCACTCTCCAAGATTAAGAACAACCTGATTATTTAAATTTAGAAGACAATGTTGCTTGAATGAGAATTTCCAAAATTCTGTGTTGCCTGAACTAAAAAAGGCATCTCCAGAATGCTTTATTGTTGAAAGGTATATGAATGAATTTTATCTTGTCGGTTCTCAGTCATATGCACCTTCTCTAATTGAGGTGCTACAATTATTTACTATGGGGTTGTTTTCTTTAATACAGAAATTGAAGTTTCAGAGGACTGAGGTGTCTAAAATTGCAAATAGTACTTATCATGACCTGTGCCCTTAGTATAAGTGACTATGGACTGCAGTGAAAAGATAAGAGGAAAAGGAAAACAGCTATTTAATGAGAGCAGAAGTATTTTTTTAACCAAAGAACCTACCAGCCAAGTCACAGTCTCTGAGTCTAGACCCACATAAACTGAGTAACATAAAAAGACAGTTTAAAGAGAAAAAAACCCCCCAAACAGCCAGAAAGGGACAAGGACATTAGAAATTGTAGAAGTTCAGAGGCATTCACATTCATTAAGGTTTCAGTCCCTTTCCAGTTCTCAGAGCAGACATTTGCACAGTGGGCTGCACACTACTGAGCTTTCTTACCCATTTCAAAGTAAGTGTGGTCTTCCCACAAACACTTTTGTCTCATTTAGTGGAAGCAAAATATTTATATTTGTCTTCAACCTGAACTGTTACTTTATTGACAAATGTCATTTTTTCAAATGAAAAGTGTTCACGGTCTCAGTGTTTTAAGCCCGTGCCTTCTGTTTACACTGCATACCATCACAGTGTTCCACTGTAATTTTACCTGGGAGGAAGAGGTCAAGGATCCTAACTTCATTTGAACTAAGTATCAAAATAACATGAGACTTTCAAGTGTGGCCTCAGTGAAAAGTTCTTAACAAGATACAATTAACAAATTAAGTTGAACGTACTTCACGTTTTAAACGTCCATACAAAAAACAGTGCAAAGTCCTGTCAAACAGATCAACCACTGAAACATAACCAAAGTGACCAAAGAGATGGATGAGTCCTACACTTCACTGGAATAAGTTAGGCATTAGAGATGACCCTTGCCTCATACAGATACAATCACTCAACTAAGGAAGTGAAAACTTGTATTCTAATTCAGTGTGGACAGAACCTTTTCTGTACAAAGAGAAACAAAAAGCTTGAGGAGAAAACTAAATCTGGATGGATTCTGTGAGTTTTCAGTTTGAGGGGAAAACTGTAAATGATAATACTTTCCACCCAAAAGGAATCAAGACAACTTAAAATGTAATGATCAGCTTTGAGAAAAACTTCTGTGTAAGAAACTCCCGGTTCTTCAATAGAAGTTTCTAAGTATCCTTTAAAAAAAATGCAGTAAAAGGTATAATATATATATAAAAACTGAAAACATGACTGCTACCTTATCAGAAAACTGCAAGTTAGATGAAAGAGAGAATGGGGAGCAGGATGAGAAGAAAGTTTCCTATGCAATCTTAAGTCACTTAAATACGATTTACTCATTTCTTCAGTTAAGGTATTTTACAAACAGGTTGTAATTGTGCTATCGTCTTAGCATATCACATAGCTCACGGAGTGCTAAATGGAGCAGGGAAAAAATTTTGACAGACTTTAGAAGTGAGGGAAAGGAAACTTCCCAGGAAGCAGGAGTTGAGCAACGCCTGCCATGAATCAGCATGCCAGTCCACTGACTGAAAAAAAGCCTGGAAGCAAAAAAGCTCCTGCTTTTGAATTTCTTATATATTTAAGTATTTTATTACTATTTTTAACATGATATATTGCTTTGATGAAATACAGAAGCCTAATACCTGAAAGACTTCCTACGTTTCCGCAAATTTGACTCATGCTCAAGTCTGAAGTAGGTTAGCTACTAATATAGAAAAGATAAATAACAGCAGGCTATTCTAATAGCCTGCTAACATACAGTACATGACACTATCTACAGCACTGTCTAATGCCCGCTTTAAGACTGGAGAGCATATCTTTCAAAATACTGAGCTATATTACTTTGAATTTCTATTGCAGCAAGGAAAGAGTAGTTCCTATTCTGTACTGCACTACACCCAGATTATATAATGTGACAAACTTTCTCTTCAGTTTTTATTTCTCAGGAATATTCTGGCAGCCAAAATTCTGACAGCCTAGCAAAATAATTACTGAGAACATGAATATTCCAAGGCTAGAATGTCATGGATATAACTGCATTGGGAGCAACTGATAAGAAAACAGCACTGAGAATATCAGATGCTGCTGATGGAGCAGCAACTATGAGATGAAAGAAGAAACAAATAGACTGAACAAAACCACTCAATGAAACACCCCATCATCCTATGAATACGAAAATTTAGCCCATGAAACTGTTTTCTATCAATGAAATAGCAGTAGACTGCCAATTAGATGTGGCACTCCCTCATTTTATGTTGGAGAAGTTGTTCCATAGGTTTCCAGCTTCTTCATCTGCTTGGTCCAAAGTGTGTGAGTGTGTACATTTGTTATAGATCTTTTTATCTTCACTTCAAAAATGGAAAAAGTTACTATTGCAAAATCAAGAAGTAAAAAAATATGAAATATCACATACCCATGAGACCTTTTTGTTTAATTTCCTCCCAGGGGGTTTCAACATACAATGTTTAATGCAGTAAGATCAAAATCTGATTTTCCAGCTTATTTGAAGTGGAAGATATACAAAGAAGAGTAGGAAATTATGCATTTGCCACTTTCAGATTCTCAGCTGCCTGTATTTGCAACTAAAACAATAAATTTAATATTACATATACTCAAACAGTTTTCCGGAGCAACTACCTTTTAAGAGAGTGTCAAGAGTAACCCTATCACATGCAACTGGACGCTCTAGCAAAACAGCATGGGTCATGAAGCTCTCAAAACAATTAAAATAGACATGGAGAGAAGTGGAATTTTTTTTCTATTTTTTTCCGATTGATGATTTCAAATAAGCCCTCTCCTCTCCTTGTGCAGTTACAAAAACAGTATCACTAAAACTCAGAGAAATATTTTCAAGCATTTATTATATAAATGTTTTATCACTTTTTGTTAGGGGATTAAACTGCATATTTTCAAGCTCACAAGACAAGCATTCAGGAAAATGTACAAAGTATTCACAATTGGAAAGTTTTATAATACAAAACTTAATTGCCGAAGTCCTCCTGCTCCACACAAGTTAGTTAATGCAATAGCAACTTTCAATTTTGAGAAATAGGGCACTTGATGTCAAGATATTAAAACCATCTCAGAACTAATAGCAGAGATTTAGTATTAAAAGGAAGATCTAAGTCTCAGGGTAAACCTTCCTTTGAAAGCATTTATTGATCTTTCCTTCACAGCCCTTTTCACCATTTCTGTAAAGCAATACGTTTGAGAATGGTGATGTAAGCAATGAATAAGTCACAATGACAAGTGGGTAATAAATAATGACTGACAGAGTTTCAGAGAACACAGGACTGGTCTCCAAAGGATAAGGATAATCCTGAAGGTGGCCAAAAGGGTTATTGTAGCACAAAACCACCAAAATTACTGGAAATCTGTAGCAGTCTAAAGAGAGTTAGGGCATGTGAAAGAAAAAAAAATACTGGACAAACTGTAGCAGAATGAAACATGACTATATGAACAAGAAAGTTTAATAAATTAATCCCAGTAATTATAAACCAATAGCATCTAGCTCTGTAAAATCACAAACGTTACAATTTAAACTCAAGTTCTACAAAATATTATCTATCAATATAGATTAATCCTGATACACTGGCCAGGAAAGACAGAAGTGGAAAAAAGCCACAATAACAAAGCCACTTAGTTTAATGTACCTCTTGGATGACATATTCTGTAATACACTGTGCCTTCATGAAATACAATGGTATCACTGTTCTGAATACCAAAAGTACACTACGAAGAAAAAAAAAAGGGGGGGTTGTGGATAACACAGAAGATAGCAAAGCAAAATGCCTAAGGAATGTAGAACAAACAGGTCTGTAAGATAATATTTCAAAGGAAAACTGTTAATTTGTTTTCAGTCCCTAACTCTTCCGTATCTACTGTCACTTCACAGTAATTTTATCTATATTTCTGGAGGATATTATCTATATTTCTGGTAGTTATAAAAACAGGCCATCAAGTAACCAAGTAAAGCCTAAATACTAATGTTTTTCTTTAAAAATATTATGTCATCAAAATTCTCTCTCATGTGATCAAGTTCAAGAGAAAGAATGTCTTAAAAGTAAAATTAAAAAAAAGTCTTTAAAAGAATACCCTAAAAAAAAAAGATATCTTAAAACTTAAATATAATCATAAAGGCATAATAATATGTCCTAGGGTCATAAAAAAAAGTCTCATAAATGTCTCCAGCAAGAAAAGTCAATATTTCTTTTGCTATGTCAAATAATGTTACATTTTAGATTGCAGTATTTGTTTTTCGTCATGTAAGTAGTGTTATTGTGTAGGCAACTGTTAACCAAGTAAACTAGTAAACTGGAATAGGTATTTATTATTTTATGTATAAAATATATACCCAAAATTCAGTCTTCACATTTTTTGGCATTTCAGAATGAAAGAAATACTAAAAATGAAAATTAAGACAATCATCAGAAATACCCTTAAGCACTCTGCCTCACCTTAGATTTTTTGAAAGGACATTTGAAATTTATTTAATGATCTTAAGCAAGTTATTCGAAAACAACTACTTTCAACTACGGATTTTCCTTAAACACATACTCTCCTTCATGAAAGATTTCAGACACAGATCACATAATCCAACTAAATGAAAAGAACCATGGTACTTTAGGGAGAGGAAACGATTACAGAATGGGGTAAAGTCATCAAACTTTTAAGTAAAACCATAGAAGTATGTGGACTAAATATGACATTTCCTATACGCATCTGCAGTGGCTGCTTTGCCACTTCTTAGCCCAGAGTTTTGGTAAGTTATGTCAGCTCTCAGTAGACAGAAAAGCTGTAATTCATTGCCTCTAATATAGTAACCAATATTTATCGCTATTTTAATTATGCTGAATCTTAATTGGCAAGTTTCATTGCAATAAAATACACCTTATTCATTTTTCCAAATAGACAACATTTCATCTATCTCAAAGGTTACAGTTTAAAATTAAAACCTTCTAGCACTGGTAACCAGATCCGACTTAAAACAAATCACCTGCATCTGTTTTCTTAATTAAAATATTACTTTAATGAAGAATTCATTTTCTAAGCAAAATTCCCACAGATCTGTAAGACACATTTATTTAAAAAGAGTAAACTGAGCGAAGTTCCATTAAAAATATTAAAATAATCTCAAAGTACCTATTTAAAGTAGAAATTTATACAGCCTTTCTTTTCCAATATTCATTTCTACCCTTCCTTCATGAAATAAACTTTCAAGATCACTTTAAAAATTATAACAATCCATGGTTTGGCTGTACTGTTTTAAAAAAATTACTTGTTTTACCATAAAAACCTTCCCAGGAATGAAGAAGCTCATTAACAAAAATGATCTCCACCCTGCCCCAATATTTAAGACTAACAATAATCATGCAACTGGTGCAAGAATTAAGCTTGATTCAAAGTTTCTGTTAAATTTAGAGTGAAAGAAAGTAATTTTAAGCAAATTATCTTTTTGTCAAATTACTTGATCACATTTTTTTCTGCCAGTAGAATAATAGCTGCTTTACTCAAATAACATGGGTAACCTTTCTACTTCTGCAATTTCATCGTATAACTGGATATAATGTAGTAAATAGTAAATACAGGCTATTTTCTGGATTAGTCAGTGCACATTATGCCATAATAGTTGCTTCCTCCAGTAACATTTCAGTATAAAAAAAATCTCATGGTAAAAAGTAGACATATGACTAGAGGCTAGTGATTACCCATAAAATAGAAGAAAATCAAAGCTTCTACACACTACACTTCTGAAGGATATCACCTTCTAATTTAATATTAAATTAGTCCTCCTCACCATTTATTACCATATCTCAAATACTGCAAGTGGTTTGTGATGTATTATTTACTCCACCAAAATTCTTACCACTTGTTACACAGAAAAAAAAGGTCTTCAAAAGTAGAAAGCTCATGCATTTATCCACCTACTGTTCCAAATGAACTAAGGCATGTGGTCAGTCATGTGCTTTACACAAATCATTAGAGATACAGGAATGTTTTCAATAGCCATCTATGGTTACATCATTAACTATAATTTACTACAATGACTTATGAATTTCATTTCATGGAAGTCCATTAAGAGTGTGTTCTACATGTACATTAACACTCCCCATCATAAAGTAAGCCATTTAACTTTTCACAGAGTGACTTTTACGATGCTGTTACAGAAGCAACTAATTGTAGTTAAAGCATTTATTTTTTAAAAAGGTCATTCTTTTTTATTGTAGTTTATAATATTTAAATGGCAGCTCACAGGTGTGAATGTGCACGTATGTGAATGCAGGGAACATGTGTGTTCAATAGTGAACCTGTCCAACAAGTTCTGCAGAAAACACAGACTAAAAAGTTATTTGCATATTAAGCTACAATGAGTTAAAAGAGAAATCTAAATTGTAAATGAGTTTTGGAGACAAATCAATGCTAATGAACAACAATTACTTCAGTCACTGTGTGAACTAAAACAACATCATTAATAAAGCTTAGGTGCTCTGCTGGCAAGCATGTCTTTAGTCCCTGGCAGATCATGTAAGATCTAAATTAGGAGAAGTAGCAAGCACAAAGGAAGTAAGTTTAAAATTATTTTGTTTTGAAGCTCCACTTCAAACAAAAGCTTCAGGAAAGCCTACAAAACTCAGAAAATCCCATCCAGTCATTTTAAGGACTGCCTTGAATGAATGCCTGATAAAATTTCAGATTTGCGCTAGATAATGACAGAAGATCTTATAAACCTAGAAGATGAGTCAGAACAGCCTCTTTTGTTCCCTCTCTTGCATATGAAACAGTCAGTGAAAAATCAAAATCTTTCCTTATGAAAAAAGGGGCTTTTCTTTGAGCTAAAAATATGTCTAAACATCCTGTTCTTTACCTAAATGCTCAAAACCAGCTGCAGGTAGTAACCACGTAGGGAGAAACTACAGAGGGCACTGTTGTATCAGTTTTTAAGAGTTACAATGATGATAGGGCCCAACTACAGAGGATTGTCAGGAAAATAAATAACTGACTAAAGAAAGAATTTGGAGTTAGGAGAGCATGCAAATACACTAAACCTAAAACAATAATAAGGCAAAAACATTGAAGCCGTATTTCTGAAGGAAAATGGACTGAGGAAAAGTTCATGTAACAGACTGTCAGGTTGATATGAATACTGCAGTGCACACATTTGGCATTTTCCTTTGTAGCGCTTTCTATGGAAAAGGTAACTAATCATAGGGCCGCCTTATCCTTTGCAAACAGCAACCTATTACTGGAATCCCACTCATAGTCAATATGAAAATGCACGATGAGTGTTATGCAATTCTTCCACAGACAGAATTTATCAACAGAAAGAATATGTTCACACTATACAGTCCTTTCATAGTGTAAAAGGACAGTTCTGTTTTATTCCTTTTCATGACACTTACAAATCAATCATTTCTATTTTGAAAGCAGCAACATTGGTGCAATATAAACCAAATTAAATCCCACCTTTTCCAGAAGAATTACCTTTAAATATACTGATCAAAACCAGTAAGTGTCCAGTTGAAAATAATGTAACCCTGAAACTGCTGTATGTTTGACATTTATATGAAAGGGGAAAGCATGTTAAATAAGTCAGCGTAAATACCTTAGTAAATCTATGCAAAATTATTTTTACACAACAGAGATACAAATATTTACAAAAACAAATTTGATAAATGTTTTACTGTTAGCTTATATGAAAGTTTGCCTATCTTTGATCTTATTTTATTAGAAATAGCCCAAATTACATTTTTAAGCACTAATAAATTTTGAAATGTAGTTTAGCACTGCCTAATGAGAATTGCAATTAATATAAAACAGCCAGCCACCTCAGTACAGAACAATTAATGCTTTTGGTATTTTTCATTTTTATATGTTAAAAGCATTATTAAGATGGCAATTAAGAAACAGAAATACTGAAAAAGATACAGATAGTATCAATCATTTAATAAAACTTCAGAGAAGAAAGGTGTTACTTTTTATCCACATTGTGGTGGCAAAACCCACAAGCAGCATGTTTTGCAGTACTACAGCAAAAAACCACAGGACTTTTATGAACACTGACTCAAACTCGCATTTAAAGAGTACTACATGGAAGGTAATTTGAAATTAAGTTCGGCAATGATTTCATAATAAACCGAAGAAGAAATGTAAACAGAGAAGATGCTCAAGGAAATGAAACATACCAGAAAATTGTCTAAAGCTATGTGAGTGAATGAACAAAACAAACAAAATCAAAACCACAGACGGTGCCTGTGGATACTCACTCACATCCACATCCATAAGAACTGTGATGGTAACTGTGAAAGAATTGTGTCTCTAAGCATGCAAAGACAGATGTACTACATGAAAGGAAACTGCCACAGAAAATGAAAATCTAATTTTTTTTAGAAATTGCAAAACCAGACAACATAAATATATTGACTAAGCAAGACCCCAGTTCCCTCACAGACACTGAGACCTAGAATTTTTAAGTAATTTAAGTAATTGTTTCAAGCAATTTATTAACAAAAGATAAATTAAAACAAATACTAATGTTCATGTCAGAAATGGGTTTCATCCAGGTTTTGCCACTTCTGCCTTCCAAAAAGACCTTGTATGTGCAATGCTAAGTGGAGAAGTTTGCTAAATTTCAAATTCATATATATTGTCTTTAGCCTAATTCTGTTCCTAAACCAGAATTATTTTAAAATTGCTTAACATTCTACCAGTCTAGTAATTTCTTTTCATTAGCATTGTTTCTAGCAGTCTAGTTTTGCTAAAAGAAGGTTTCCTCTTATTTTATTGTTTCCAGTTGTTGATAAAAATATCACGAGTATTACTTTTATACACCTTTTGAAGTGTCAATGACTGCAGGTAGACAAGCAGTTTACATACATGTAAAAAAACCTAACAGTTTGTTAGATCCACAGTATTGATAAAAGCAATGCATAAATGTATATTAACCTACTATATATACTCTATGACACTAGGCTGAAACAGGTGAAGTTCTCAAGGTATAAAACATTGCTCTGTGTAAAACTTAACTGCATTTGAAGGCAGAAATTTGCAGTGCATTCCTAGAGACATGCAATTGTATACAAATGGGGCTGCTTCAGAGACTGTTGCGTCTATGCACATCACTTAAATACAATTCAAATGATGAAGAAAGTTTTGATAATGTTTACAATATTGACTTAAACATCTTAATGCATTTTTCCATTTAACTACAATAATGAATGCCAAAATGTTACTAGATAACTCTCTAAATATTCAAGATATTTAACAAGATATTTAAGGTTCCTTTCTCCCTATGCAATAGAACACATTAAAACCAATTTTACTATCGTAATTTATTCAAAGCTTGATTATGAGCAGTAGCTGCAAAAAGAAATACAGCATTGTTGATTCATATACAAGCATTTCACTTAACTGCATTGGATAATAGCTGTGCTCCTAAAGGAGTATAAAAGCAAAGTGATTAGAAGTCATTACTGTTAATTAGCATTCACTTTACATTTATAGGGATGAACCTTTTCTGTGTTGAACAAATGGAAAGCTTTTATCTGAAAGTCTATCAAACCTGGTCAAGGTAGGCACTGAAATAAATGTCAGTGACCAGTAAGTTGAATTCAAAACAACAATAACAAAAAAAGCAAAACAAAATCTAAGGATGTATCATCATCCAATTAGTGAGATTCAGTTTTTAAACAGGAAAAGGTCTGAAGGGAATGAGTAAAACTGGAAACTCATACTTCACATTCTGCAATCTCACTGATAAAAGGAGGAAATGTGTGTTTATCAAACTTGCTGCGAGTGCACGGTTCACTTGGTGTCCTGTAAACAATGCCTGGCTGCCCATTCCCAAATGCATGTGAGAATCTTGCAACCCAGAACATCATATTCAGCAGGCAAGGTCACACTAGAGATGCCCTGGAAATGGGAAATTAGGAAAACCTGGCAATCAGAGGTTTCAAGCTGACCAGAACAAGCCCTCAGGGTTGCTTACCATCTTTCACCACCAGCCTGACTGTCTCTGCTTATTCAGTATTAACACAACAAGACAGGGAGTGAGTGAAAACAACTCCATGTACCTAACAGGGAGAAATACAGTGACTTTTTTGTTTACATAGAGCTCAACATTTCTCACAGTTAGAAACTACCTCAAAGATATTGCTGAAGATCCCCTTCCGGAAAAAAAAAAAATCCTGACCCTGCCTGAACTGGTCAGATGAGACACACAAAATTCCAGGCATCCTGTTGATTAAAAAAATTTCATTGTTCCTGTCTCATTTTAAAATTCATACAAAAACCCCCCGAACAACTAAACAAACCCTGTGTTTTGAATGAAACAAGATACATAATTATTTTTACACTGCTTAAATCACTCCCAGCTATGCAATTACTTCTCACCCTCTTCCCTTCATTCACACTTTTATTCACTGCTAATGACAATGGTCATTCCCGAGGTGGAGGAAGCTATGGAACTCCAATCCAGAATTAATTAAAAGAAAAAATAACAAGTCGATTAAAAAATGTCATCATTTAACACAATGAGGACAAAGGGACAATCCAAATCCTTGCAGATAAAAATTTACTCATTATAAAAGGTGGAGGAACCAAGTCTATGAAAAAACACAGCAAATATTTTCTCTTTCAAAAAAAAAAAATCTTATTTTATCAAAAAGCATGGTTATTTATCTCTTGTCAGTGTAGGCAACCACTTCAAGCAATTTCTAAAAGTTCCCATTTAACTTCCACGTCTAAAGACAAAAAAGAACTGTGCTAGGAAATGCGGTCTCCAAATGTTCGTCAAATCTACATGACTACTAAAGGGCCCAATCAATAACTTCCACTGTTTTATCTATCACAGTTTCCCTCAACTAGGCATTGAAGATTTTTTACAATTTTTTTTCAATACTTATGGTGTAATTTCATTTGCCATACAAAAATTCTGTATTTGAACTGTTGAACTAGATATAAAGGTAATCTATCAATATATCAAGGGCTTAGTATTCTTGATTTGCAAGAATCACAGTGTAGGCAAAAAAAATTATGGAGGAGGGATTATTTTGGAAATTTAGCATAAAGAAAAATACCTCTTCCTATAATTTAATCTTTCTCCAAAATGTTGAAAAATAAAACTCTGAGGAATTAATCTATATATCTACAGATAATTCAAATCATAATACAGAAAATACCAGATTTTCTTCAATAAAGACATGGGAATTTACTAGAACAGAACTCTTCTGCATGCTTCTGAACACTTTGAATCCCACAAGTGAGAGAGGAAAGCTATCTACTTTGTCTGAACTCATAAATTACAAAAGTGATTTGGTGAAGAGCATGCTGAGGACCTCAGATTACAGGATTCTACACCTAATAATTATTTGGCCTCTTTAAGACTCCTAAGAAATTCTGCAAACCTTATTTGTATGAGTTAAGAGCACACTACCAGTCTTTATCATGTACATACTACAACTGAAACCGCATATACCAGACATCTAAAAACCAAGTGATTATTCCTATATACTTTACAGTTTCCTTTACATGTATCTTATAACAGAAGACAATGAAACAATGCTGTGATACAATACTATGTTACATTTATTCATGTATTTTTCCTGGTAGGAGCACCTAAATCTTTGTCTGTACAAAAGTCACGGAAAGTCAGCAATCACACTGAATCTGAGAACTTTTTTCACCCATTGGCCACAGCAGCTGAATTCTGCTGAAGGGTAAAAGAAAGACCCTTAGCATGGAAGACTATTAGCAATATCAAGGAACTGAAAGTTTTATGTGCCATGAGGGAATTAATCCCTATCTGAAGGCCACTGAATAACCTTCTATTTCATCCATTCCTCTCAAACCCTGAAGAACTGTTTTCTGAAGAAATCTTAGGGAGTTTCACTGAATGCTGATAGGACCTAAGTTACTTCTATTCCACCTGAACCCACACAGCTCAAGTACTTTGTCTGTGATGGAGTATCTTAAGTAACATTTAAAATGGCATTGCTATTGCAATCTTAACTCTCAGACAGGAATACTTTCTGTCTTCAGTAAACATCAGAATGGGACCATTTAAAAAAAATATCATGACCCTGTTCTTATAAAGTAATTATTAAATACAGGAGTGACACTGTATTATTAAGCTCCTTATTTCTGTAACTAAAAAGTATCACTTATTCTTAGTGACTGACTGTTGCAAGATCACTGTTCCAGAATGCGATGATATTTTAGAAAATAAATCTCCTTTCCTTCCCTTCCACATCACTGATAAAATTAAACAGTGCCACAAGCAAAGGCCATTATTATTCAAATGTTTCATACATCCAATATATCCAACATTAATATTTATTTTTCAGCTGATGATCAATGGATGATTTCATAATTAATATTTCTTCAGTCCTGAGAGACAATATATAAATTTATTTCAAGTCAACTCCATATTTTTTGAAAGGTTACAGGTCTAAATCCACAAAGAGCACAACAAAAAGAACTCTGACAGAAATAACATGTTGAAACTGAAAATCCGCTAAAAATCCAATTGCATGATTTATATCATATATAGCATGGAGAAATATTAAAAAAAACTACACAAAGAATCAATTTTTAAAATAGTAATTTTTAAAAATAGTAATTAAGCACGTCATCCAAAATTTGAAAAAGAAGAGCTAGAAGAAAAACATTTTTACCTAGCTCAAGACTTCTATAAATTACTTCAACAATGGAAACTTACCAAACAAAGGCTAGGACTTATGGAGTAGATAAAGTGAAAAATTTGAAAGAGGACAGAATTGTCTACTGAAAATAAAGTATCTTGCATTGGTCTGTTTAGCCTGGAAGCTGCTACTACCACTACCCTAAATAAAAGTTTAGCCATAGTTCCATGAGATACAGAAAACAATCCAACATTCAACCCATCTAATACCAATTCTGTGTATGCTTGCATAAAACAACACTGTATTATTTGAACAAGATCATAACTACATTGAAAAGGGGACAAAACAGTTATATATTGCGTAAATTGAGCTGTTGTAGGAAGTTTCACAAAAATGCCTTCATGCTCCAGTCTTTTCCTGCCACAAGAGGAAAAGAAATACAGTTTCTCACCACATTTCAAAGACAGCGCCACTATAAAATCCCTGAAAATCCCTGAAAAATACCTGAAAAATAATTCAGGTAACTGAGAAACTCAAGTGCTTACAGGCTTGGCTGGGAAAATCTCCAATACAGACAGTAACAAACATGGACAAACAAGGATGTCAGTAATCCCTATTCAGTAACGTTGAGATGAGATTAAATTATTCTTTAGAGTTCAGGATTTATACTCTCATGAAGTAAATATTCTACTATCAGGTGAAGACTGCATAGTAAGATACATTTAGATGTCATATAAGTACTATGATATGTTTCACAATATATACTGAATACAGAATCTAAAACATGGCATTAGGCAACTAAAAAAATAGATATAAATTTCCTTTATACCTATCAGTCACCTGGGTTTGTGACAATAAAATTAGCAGGTTTACAGTCATTGACAGTCAGTATCACTCACTGAGTCACATGAACTGGAACAGGACTGTTGTCCTGCGTTTCCCAGAACTGCGAGGGAATATTTAATTTTTTAGAAACCTTGTTCTCATAACACTGTTTTTAAAAACATTGTATACTTTCAAATTCATACAGTTTTTCTAAAAGTACTATGTTTTATTTTTTTACTAAATAAGTACTTGCAAGAGAAGCATTCTTTGCCAAAAAGTAAGGTACATTACGTGATTTTGATTTAGACACACCTTTTCTGTAGTGTTGGCCCCAAACTATTTGACTGAAAAAAAGAGCTATGTTATTTGACCAGTGTTTTAAAATTACAATCACTCAAAGATGGTTTTGACAAGGCTTCCACAGAATTCATCCCGTCCCTTAAAGAGAATGCAAATTGACTTCTCTCTTTATAACTCTTAACATCTGGGGGAAAAAACTCCTAAAGCAAAATCCTGAGCGATTAAGACTCAAATAGTAAAGCTACTAAACAGCAGTTATTAAAAAATGTGAAAAAATAAAACCAGAAAGCTTTCAAAGTTACTGCTAACACACAGAAAAAAAGTTAGTTGTCTTCTCAAAATGAAAATACCACAGTTGCTGTAGTTTATTCCCCCTCATAATTTTGCAATTATTCATCAAAATATGCAAGACACTGCCTGAAACTTTTCTATCAGAATTTCATAGCTAGGTTTGACTGTAAAAACATCATTGTACAAAGTCTAACATAAAGGCAATATATTGTTAATATTTATATCTTTAAGATATCATATAGAGGGATTCATATTTCTATATAGGAAAGAAATAGTTATTTAGTTCCAGACAACATGATAACATCTCTTTCAGCTATAGTTATACTTATCACATACAAACTTCCAAAGCAGTAGTTGTCAAGATTTAACACTAGCATTAATTTATGTCAGGGATCCATTCCTCCAAAGACAGCAAGAATCGTAAAGGAAGTATCATCTTAATTGCCACTAATTTGCCCATTTTTAATTAAATTGATCAGTAATTTATTACCTTACCCAGCAGCAGAAAGCTGTTAGTGTGCAGCTTTCAGAGACAGTACATATCAGTCCTTCTAATTCCTAATACTATTGTGGTTCAAAAATAATTTAAAACTGCTGTATCATATTTCTTTTGATTCCTGTACTGCAGGATATGCACATTCCATTTAAAACCTCTGTGAAGCACTCTAGAGCATAATCATAGAATCATTTAGGTTGCAAAAGACCCTTGAAATCATTGAGTCCAACCATTAACCTAACACTGCCAAGTCCACCAATAAACCATGTCCCTAGGCACTCAGTCTACACAACTTTTAAATACCTCCACAGACAGTGACTCAACCACTTCTCTGAGCAGCCTGTTCCAATGCTTGATACTCCCTTCATTAAAGAAATATTTCCTAATACCCAGCCTAAAGCACCCAGCACAACTTGAGGCTGTACCACCTACATGCACTGCTCTCCTGCTCTGTAGTCTCATACTCCAACACAGGTGTATGATCTTGATTTTATTTTAGAAGAACAGGATTTTCTTGCCAAAAATATTTAGAAGATGCAACATTTGACTCCAAGATGGTTCAGGAAGCACTCTGCATTCAAATCACATTCTTAGGTCTTACCTGCAATTTGATTTCTTTTTTTTTAAACTGAATACAGAATAAAGCCTGAAGTATTTAGGTTCCTGAATCTCAATTCTCATTTTAATGAAAGAAACTGAGCCAGAAAATGTTCAATACATGACATGAAGACTACAAACACCTTTACCTGAAGTTTCATTAAGTAGTCTATAGCAGTTTGATCAATAAAATCACATATTTACTTTCTTTAAAATAGGAATTATGATTTTCTGAACATTGTATTGGTTTTAGTACTGTGCACTGCAGTAATCAACACAATTAGCTGGAATGGACATAGTATGTTCACTCAAACATTGTGGAAAACTTCTAGAGTCAAAAGGAGGTCTATTTTTTTCAATGAGATCTGATTTAATACTGGTAGAAATAAAGTACTATATGAAAGATTTTGAAAAAGAACAGAGAATAAATTTTAAGTGGTTTACAAAGTGGGCTTATCATCTCCCTTTAACTGATTTTATAGCTAAAAAGGATTGATATATGTCATTGCTACTATGTCATATATTAGAACACAATAACAGGGCTACCAGAATCAAAACTATCATTGTAAAACATTCTGTAATACTTGGAGAATGATCTGCAACATACAAACAAATAACTGATTCTGGTTTACACATCATAAGTGTACTCAAATGGAAATGTCTAGACATTACTTTCCACACTTTGATAAACGCACAAAATCCAAAAGATCTCTCATTACGGTAATCAAGCGACACATTACTCAAGTGCAAAATAACCTATATATTCTATTTATAGATGATTGTCACAATTATGTTTTTTGTTGTACATGCCAAGCATCTGTTACAGGTGTCTTTATTAAATAGGAAAAAGGTTTGGGCTTGAAATGAGGATTAATAAGTGTGATTTACATTGGGGGAAAAGGAATATAGTTATGCTATACATTTACAGTGCAAGGAAGAAGAAAGGAATAGAAATAAAACGTGTAAAAGTGCTCCATTTTTTTCTTAAAGCTTTCCTTAAATACCTAAGTGGATCATTTACTTAAATTCATAAATGAGTTAAGCAATACAATTATCCCCAACTATATAATTGTTTTCAATCAGCATACCTTAACAAGTTTCATGAGCTGGTAGAGGTCTTCAACCTCATCTTCCTGGCATGCAGTATACATTCTTCCAGTATTTACACTGGTACCTTTTATAAAACCACGATAGAGTGGCAAATCCAATGCATCAGCATATAGGTCAATGGCATGGTGTCCTACTGTCTGATACATATAGCTGTCCAATTCATCAGTCCGCCCTGTCACAATTAAGAAACAACCATATTAGGTACATTGTTTCAACAATTACAGATAATCACAATACTACGAAGCACTGAGAAAATCTAAATGTTAATATTTTTCAGTTCACAAACAGATGTTTGGTGACAACACCACTATAAACATGGAAAGAAAAAAAATAGATTTCTCCACCCAACAGACGTATGGAGAGGAAGACATCTGTCACAAACATGCTGCCTATTTGCAAATTGTGGTATCTTCCCTTCTTCCTGCTTCATCCAAAAAATCTCGTATCAGTCCAATTCTGCTCCTATTTACACGGTAATTTTAATAGGAACACAGGTCAGAGGCACAAACCCAGATGCATTTCAACATACTCAGAGCAAGAAATTTGTAATGCACTGCAATACTGAGAACAAGCAATAGGTTGTCAAAATTTACAAAAACTTTACTGTTAAAATTGTTATCTTGGTCATCACAAAAGGAGACTATCTCTGCTTAAGTAGAATAATAGTAGACCACTATAATGTTTTGACATTGTTTAATAAACAAAAAGCTATTTCCTTACACCAAGAGAAAAAAAATTACCAAAATTTTCTTACAAGCAGTTTGTAGCTAGCATATAAGGAAAAAAACTGCTAAAATGCAGACATCACGAATTAGAATTACAGCTCAAACTATAAAATAAACCAAACCAATTACATATAAAACTTTTTAAGATAATATTTCAAACAGATTATAAAGTAATACATCATTATTGGTGAAATCTCCACTTTATTAAAAGTTAATACAGTTCATTATTTTAATGCTAATTTGTAACACTGGTACATCTCTGAATTTACCTAGAGGCATCAAGCATTTCTGCTGTATACCTCTGTAGCAGATGTTGCAAAGAAAAAGGTCTGTAACATTGATCAAGGAAACTAACTTGTGACGTAAGAATTAGGTCATGTCACCTTTGATGCCATACAACAGATATGCACAAAACAGGCAAATCCAAACCCCTAATTGCAACTAACCAACCCAGACCAGAAGAGTAGATTTAAAGGAAAAGTCTGTGACTTCAACATACATGAACATGACAAGGTCTTTAAGTGATATTCTGCTTAGAATACACAGTTTCTTTATTAATTGAGACTCTCCAGGCAACAGTGGTACAAGATAAAATAAAAAGAATTGCATAGAATCCACCACTGCCTGAAGCACCTCAATTAACTTTCTATAAAATTTCCAACTACACACTTAAAGAGAGCATTTTATGATTTTAATGACAATATTCTACATTTCTGATATGGATAAATTAGTTTGAAGACAACATACTTCAACAAGATTAGAGATTATTATGTCCTAGCTCCCCAGAAAATAAATTGTTCCTATACTCTCCTAGCATTTGCCAGTTCTGCCTGTGACTCATTTGTGATGGCAGCTCCCTTTTTCCTTCCCTTTCTGTGTACCCTCCTACTGTGCAGTTACCAAATACCATACTTAATTGCTTAACATATGTTGAACAGTGAACCTAGTTAACATGCTTTAGCATTCTCCCCTACCAACTGGAAACCTTGCTTTTCCAGTCTTACTTCAATTTGTGCTTTAGCCCAATATACAAATGCTTAGCTCACCCTCTCACCTCACCACTGACTACCTGAGTTTCTCCCATCCTTTTTCATAGAAATAAAGTGGAACCTGTGAGGAACTGATGAAAAAATCATTCCAACCTAAAAGGAAGCAAAAAAGCAGGAAAAAATAAGAGCATCAAAGTCAATTCCAGCCCACATCAGTTCCTCAATGCGGTTCACAGATGCTGGGTTAGAATAATGGAGAAAGACACACAAAGATAAAAATGGATGAGCAGCAGCATAATGGCACATGTTTTGGCAGCTGGAATGGTTTACAGCATTTAGTTTAGCACCAGTTTAAAGCATTTCTAGAAGTACAGTGCTAGTTTTGGTTGATGACATCATCTATCACCTTTTAGAATTTGTGCTACTGAACTCACACAACCTCTTTGTTTACCAGCAGGATATCTATATTCTCATTTTCAAATTGTATAAAACTTTCTTTTACTGATCTTCTCTTCTTGTGGGCTTTTTTTCCCTTTAAGGAAAAATACATTTAATACATCTCCATAGTATTTTCTTTTATCTACCTCTTTTAAGTTTCTATAATGGCCTTCAATATGCAAAACTAGATAAACACATAAAGGAACTTAATTCAGGCATGGTTGTGATTCCATTGCTTCAAGAATATTTTTTAAAAAATTCCTGTAAGAAATGTGGTTTTCATACCTGTATTTTCAGCAGGTCTTAAATTGGCTAGAGCAACAATCTGATGCCCAGCAGCAACACACTGCATCATATTATAACAACTGTCCTTCCCACCACTGTAAGAAATAGAAAATAGTGGTAATTAAAAGCACAGATGGAAGTTTTAGCCACTTATAACTTTTGCCTAACTGTTCAAAAATTAGTATTATCAGAGCTGTTTATAAAGTTTTGAAATATGAAGAGCTGTAGAATATTAACAGTAGAAAAAGAATGACTTCACCATACATTTACTATGTATGTAAAGTGCCTAAATACAGTAACCATAAAGCACATAACCAGTTTTGTGTCTTACTATTAATCTGAGAGGTTACATGAAGAAGAGCCACTGACACTGGAATCTCTTCAAACACTGTCTTTTACTCCAGAGACAAATTACTCTGTACTCATTACTAGTTAACTTGGATCAAAAACCCAGAATCTGCTCCAGCGAGTTGCCAGCATTAGTAATCCTTTTAAATTAGGTCTGTCATGTAGAGGTGGTGCCTAGGGACACATTTTAGTGGTGGACTTGGCAGTGTTAGGTTAATGGCTGACTCAATATCTTAGAGGTCTTCTCCAACCTTATTGATCCTATGTTAGGAAAAACATTTATTTTTCATGGGATATGTTGCGTAAACTTTCAACATTTTGAACATACTTCCCATTCTCAAAAACTCTAATTATTACAGACAATAGTTTCACTTGACACTGCATTGAACATATGAATTTTTTACTGCATTTATCTGCAAATAAAAATCATTACTGCTAGTAAAAAAAATATAAAAGCAAACATAACCATATTCTTGTTTGAAGCCAAGAGATGATACTCCAACACAGAGAATACAATTTTGATAGTCATTCAAGATCTACTGGAAGCTTTTCCACTATCAGTGAGGAAAGAATCCTGTTCTCTTGATGTAACTGAAAAAGTATTTCTACAGATTTTAATCAATGAAAAAAGAAATATTACAATCTACAATAAGAGTGCTCCAGAATATACACTGCTTAGAAGATCCACGTTGAGACTCATGGCCTTCAAAGCACAACAGGTGGAGATTCTGTGCAGCTTCTTTAAATGCCAAGGCACAAAAACTAGGGCAGGAACTGCAACAGAGATCTATACAAGCTCTGTAAAATTGCATTTTGTTTTGGAATCACTGAGACGTGCACAGGAGAACATACAGTACAAGCAATCCTTGCTACAATAGACCGTTGTGTTCCTTGTGATCACACTATTACTATTTTGGCCTGAAAGGGTGTTGAAGCAAGGTGGGGCTCGGCCTCTTCTCCCAGAAAACAAGCGAAGAACAAGAGGAAATGGCCCCAAGCTGCACCAGGGGAGGTTCAAGCTGGACATCAGGAAGAACTTCTTCATGGGAAGGGCTGTCAAACATGTGAATGGGCTGCCTAGGGAGGTGGTGCAGTTACCACCCCTGGAGATGTTCAAGAAATGACGGGACATGGCACTTGGTGCTATGGTCTAGTTGACAAGTGGTCATCGGTCAAATGTTGGACTTGATAATCTTGGAGGTCTTCTCCAAACTAAATGATTCTGTGATTTTGAAATAAACTTCTTCAGAACTTCCAGCATTAAGCTCCCCCTTTTATCTAGACCTCTATGCAAGAGCTTGAAAGTGCTCTACAAGAATGCAACCCTTTAGCTATTCCCCTCAATTTCTGCTTTTATCCAGGCTAAAATTCTGTATGCTGTCTTTAATTTGCTGTGTAATTCAAACCTAAAGTAGAAATAGTGTAAAATATGGCATCCTTTCGTACTTAATAGATTTTTGTAAAGCAGTTGCTTCTCTTTCAGTGCTAAAAAGTAAATCTAAATAAGATAGATTCCTATTTTGAGGCTCCATCTCTACTTAACATTCCTCTAATGCATACCAGCAACTCTCTTGTAACCTATAGAGAGACGCAAAAAAAAATTTAAAAATCATACATTCATTTATTTTGGATACTGTTCTTGACAGCTTGAAAATGTAGAGTATACACTTAATAAATTGAACTTCCAGGCTTAACAGTCATGAGACAAAGACTCTTTTCTTTCTGAATGACTTTATGCTAAAAAATAAAAGTCTCCCACTAGTTCTGATTTCAGCTACAAATATCACATCAGAAAAATAATTGTATGACAATAGATAATTGCCTATGCTGTTTACAACATTTTAATATTTAAAAAAATTGAAATCAAAAATTAAAACGTCACTGGAATAAATCTACTAATATTTTCAATTAATTTATGTGTACATATATACATAAAGACATTTTAAGATGCAATTATGTCCATATTGCCTACATTGGACCACCAGGTGGTAGGTAGAAATTTGTGCTCACTGAATCACACGCTACTGTACTGTTATTTATTCTCTGGTATGATATGGTATTATCCACCATAGCCCTAAAAACTAACAGTACCAAGAAACAAACGAAATGGTGCCTACCTACAAGACCTTACAAATTAAATGTAAAACACAATATGGTTAAAACCAACGAAACCAGACAGCTCATGCTATGGGAGGAAGGTGGACTCAGCACAGTCCACAGAAGAGAGATGAAGGCAAGTACTGAGATAGCCTGGGGACCCCTCTCAATTCTCATCATAGGAAAAAAAAAATCCCAAGGCCTTTTTGTAGAAAGCTCCGAAGTGAAGCCAGTCAGGGTTCTGCTAGTATGTTAACAAGCAGGCTTGTAAACAAAATACCAGAAGAAAAAAAACAGGGTAACCATGAAGATACAAACCTATAAAAGACTTCTGAGCAAAATTCCTGTCTATAGACAAGTATAAACATCTACAGTTAAGAAAATTCTAGAAGAATTTTAAAGAGTGGAAAAACATCATTTTTCAGGTTGAAGACTGGCTTTAAAATGTCTACGATTTAGCACAAAACAATGCAAGGTTTACCCCATAAATACCACCTTAAGACTATCAACTTTTAGTGTGGCCAACATTCTATAAGGAAAAAAAACAGGTTAAAGTAGTTTCATACACAATCCTGACCTTTGCAAAAGTAAGAAGCACTTTTCAAACAGTTTTTTTCCCCTCTGATCTTTGGCTAGCTCTGTTACAAAGACTTCAGACACTTTGATGTCTCTTTAAACCTCTTCTTAAAACTATTACTGAAACTAAATCCATCCTTGTAAAATAGACCATTAAAATAGCAATTGTGTTAGAAATCTGTTTACAGGATTTTATTCCATCCTGCCTTTTAACACATTCCTCCGCTTAGAGAATATCAAAGTAAATAATCCTGAAAGACAAAGTCTTATCTATAAAATTAAAAAAAAAAAAAAATTGAAGCTGATTGTCCCTACACCATATTTAAGCAAATCTTGAAAAATAGGTAACATTTCCTGTATTTTCTCCCATTTGTATGATGTTTGGAATGATTTGCAATTGTTGTGGCCAAACCCCAGTTTCAACGAGGTTTGATATTAGACATTCCCTGAAAGAATTTAATACATTAAATGTTTAGGCTCAAGTAAATAGTTACTGCACCCAAAAATAAAAATACACAGCTCACATCTGCACAATTCTTTTCCATTTAGAGGTTTCCTAGCTTGTTCTTTTTTAAATTGACTATTGTTTCTTCAAAAAAAACACACACCTGTCCTTATTAGAAAATGTTTATGTTTCTAAAAGAAAAAAATTTACAAGGACTGCAGAAACTGACAAAGAAACTTACAAAAAACATAAGCGGGGGGGGGGGGGGGGGGNGGGGGAGGGGGGGGGGAAAGGAGGAGGATTGCAATGCTTGACAGACACGGCCGTGTCCAACTCCAACCATTAGCTTCATCATTTTAAAACTGGCAAAATTTAATCTCTCGCAAAAAAAACCCCTACAAAAACCTATCGTTAAGAGTTCAGGAAATCTATCCTCAAAGAGCTTAAGATACTGGGAAAGCAAAAGCACCTAGATATTGAACTGCAAATGAGCAGAACCCCCTTTTCAGAGCAGGACATGCGGCCCACGCTCTGCGCCCCCGGCGAAGGCGCTGCCGGCGGCCCGGGCGGCTCCGGCTCTCGCTGCGCTGCAGACCGAAGAGACCGGGATAACGGAGAACGAGCGACTGGGGGAAATAACTGTAGGTGTTGTTTTGGGGGGAGGGGGGTTGGTTGGTTGGTTGTGGGTTTTTTTGGGGGGATTTTTTCTTGTTTAATTTTAAAAAGACACCGGTTATTCTTCAAGTCTTCGGGAACACGGGAAGACCAGGGGAGAAACTGTCCCAATCTCACCCTACTGGCAGACAGGGACCGCCCCGCCGCGGCACGCCGAGGCGGCCACTCAGGGGCACAGGCAGAGCCGGCAGCCGCCTGGGAACGACTCGGCCGGACAGGGGAGGGGGCAGCAGGAAACGCGTGTGCGGGAAGGCCGGGCGGAAAGGGCAGGGCGGGTCTCCCGGGTGGCGCTGGGTGGAGCGCGACCCCCGGGCAGGCAGGGCTTCTGCCCGCGCCCTCTCTGCGCCTGCGAGACGCCTCTCGCTCGCTCGCACAGGCGCTCCGTCAGCGCGTTACCTGATCAAAGCCACTACTCTCATGTTGCTCGCAGGCCGGGGGCGGTAACACTGACAGGGAGGTGGGAGACAGCCGGCAAGCGCAGCGGGGATGGAGCCCGGTCGCCAAAGCCACCTTGGGCTGCGCACGCCGCTGGCTGCGCCGTTGCTACCGCTACCGCTTGGCCGCCTCCCCGCGACGGGCCCTCCTCCCGGGGCAGGCCGGCAGACTGCCTGCGCAGACCGAGGCTCGGCGAGCCGCCGGCCCCCCGTGCCCGAAGAGGTGCGCTGCCTCCGCCGCGGTGCCGCGCGTCGGCCGGGGCGGCGGAGCCCGGGCGCG
>VWPU01011258.1:0-33581 GCA_013398955.1 Callaeas wilsoni
AGGAGGCAGAAACGAGCCTGGGCTGCAGAGGAACCCATCAGTGGGACCCAGCTCCCAAACCACAGGCTCTGACTGGCCCAGCTTTCACTTGGAATACAGCACAGGCGCCCCGCTAAGCAGATCTGTAGGTCTAGCTCTGCTTTTCCTGATTGCCAGAGAGGCAAAGGCAATAGTTTGACAAATCCCCCCAGACTGCTCGAAGAGTCTGCTCAGCAATGTCTGAACATTGTTTCGACGTCACTTACGCGGGTTTGCGACAAAAGGACCGTGACGAGGGAGTGTGTCTCACTGCCTCCTCCCAGCTGTAATGGCATTCTAGTAAAAAAGATTACATCAGCATCCATCTTTAAAGCATCAGTCCCTGCCTTGATCTTTAATTTGATTAGTTTGAAATCCCAGAGGTTTAAACTGAATCCTGTACTTTTGCGAAAACAAAGCTCTGCCTGATTGCTGTATTAAACACAGATGTTGCTGACTTGCATAAAGATCCTGAAATCACATTTTGTTTTCCTTGTTCAAAAATTAGTGTGATCTTTAAACAGCTGCTTTGTTGAGTCCACAGGTAGCTGCACTTTATTTTGAGAGAAATAATTCCTATATATAGCATCCATATGTTTCCTTCCTTTCATAGGCTTAGTGGAAATTAAGTAAACAAACAAAAAATCCTACTTCAAACTGCAATGTGTAGGGCAGGCTCTGCTTCTGTAGAGATGCCAGAAAGAATTCTGTAAAGGCCACATCAAGCCCAAGAGCAGCACAAAGGTGGTGACTGGGGTCAGAAGTCTTTCCATTTCCTTGGTGTTACAGCCAACAGTGTTTGGCCGTGCTCAAAGCCGGACACCTGGGGAAGAACCTGCAGTCCTGGGGCCTTCAGGTGGCAGTTCAGCTTTCGTGCTCTCAGATGAGCAGTGAAAACGTCCTAATGAATTCAAGTAAGACTTTTACCTCCTTCACATCTGCATTACAATAATAACAGTAGCTCCCAGACTGTGAACAACAAGCATGTGAAGAAATGGGGTCAAGAATCTTATCATCCTGACTTAGAGATCACCTTCTCTGTTTTTCTGAGCACATTGCCACACATGCTGCCAGATAGTATTCATTTCATTCTTACACAAGTACAAAAGAGGCTCCTACCAAATCCCTGCAGTTCAAGTTTCAGCTTCTACAGTATTTGATTTCGTTTCTTGCATTACTTTTTTATGATTTTTACTTGATTTGATTCTTATATTTGTGCCTTGTCAGAATACTATAAAAATCTCTTCAGTTTATGATATGAGCAAAAGAAGAACTTTGATGCCTCTGATGTTCAATCCCAGCTTAATGTGTAAGTGATAAGTTAGAAGGTTTAATCTCAGTGCCCGCACGCCACATCTCAGAACCAGATCACACTTTGGCATGAGCGGCAGGCTTGGCTTAGCAAAGCCCTGGATTGACAGACTGCAACGGGTCTGGGAGAGGCTCCTGGGGAAAGCTTATTCATCTTTTATCACTGGTGGAAATATTCATGCTGCAGTTATCTCATATGGAGAAACAGCATTTTCAAATCAAAGGATTCTTGTGGACAACTATGAAATCAGATTTTTCTTGGAGGCCCTGCTCTGTGTGTAAGAATCGTTTTTACCTGAGCCAGTGCTCCAAAGAACAGGGACTGTGTCCATCCAGCATTTCCGGGTCCCAGAGGTATGAAAACAGAATATGGGGAGGTGGGTGCAGACTTCCCTGCAATTATTGGGACAATAAAATATACACAGCATTAGTAACCTAATACATCCTCACCATCAGCACATTTCACTGCAGACAAACTCGTCAGTGGTCTTTGTTGCCTTCATTAGGAGGTCAAAAGAACAGAAGTTCTTTAATTCCAGCTCTTCAGACAGATGGGTTCAAAGGCAGGAGAGCTGGAAAGGGAGATGTTACAAGATCTGGTCTGATGGACCAAGTTAATCTAGAAAGTGCCAATATGAAATACCTTTAAAGTTAAGAGAAATGTGCTTTAATAGATTTTGTTTTCCTGTGTCTTTTCTACAAATATTGAAGTGCTGTAATAGAAAAGGTGTGAAGCTTCAGAAGAGCCCACAGATTATGGCTCACAGGACTCCTGGTCAGCATCACCTGAGGCAGGCGGTGCTCCTGCACCGTGCAGCACTGCCACGGCCAGTGGCACACTCCACTGGGTGTGACTGCCACCCTTTACATCACAGCAGCCTTGATTTGCTCTCATATGCACTGGGATTGAAACTGGGGCTGGGACTTGTACAGTATTTTACATTCCAATTGTAGCCTTTGCTCCCGTCCCGCGACATGTTCAACATTTCACTCTGCTTTGCAGAGACTGAATTTTTTTTTTTTTCCCTTATACCCTTTCCTTTTACTTCCTGCTGAATGGAATCTGATGTTGCCTTCTCGTTCCCTTAAACCTGGTGAGGAACCGTGTCCAGCCACTGCAGAGCTCCCAGGGTTCTGCTCCAGCAGCTGCTCGGCTCGGTACAAAGACACTCACAGATGTAATTTTTCACTGCTTCTCACACGAGCTCAGCTCTGTGGAAGGAGATGGAGAAAAGTTATTCCCATGGAACGTGAAGCAGTGACTGGCTGGAAGAAGCTGCCTCTGTGGATAATGATCATCTCCGATATTTCTTCATCATTCCTGGAGAGCACAGCTATCAATCCATGCCTAATCTAGACAATGTATTTCTAACATAAAGTCCCCATATAGCAGGAAATGACAACTGCAAAAGCTGATTTATCCAAGCTGCTCTGCTAGCTGCTATTCCATGGCAGAACAGATAATATGCTGACAGACAGACAGCTTAAGGCTGAGCTCTCACTTGATCTCATTATGTGCCAACTGATGCAAGTTAGGAACTGAAGTAGTAAATTGTCATGTAACAAACAAAACTTTTGTAACAGCTCATAGAAATAGTTTCCAGATAAGGCAAATAAACTTTCATTCCTTTGTATTCTTCAAAAGTAGCCTAGACACTGATCTGTGACACTATGGCTTCTCGTGGAATAATTCCAATAAAAGCTGCTCTATCAGAGAAATATTTGAAAGAACAGCACTTTAGTAGTTCTCATGTATGTTTAAATTGAAAGTAATTAGTGATTGATTAGAGCCAATTACATCTAGGTCAAAATGTTAAATACAGATGTAGCCATTTACCTGAGAAGTGGTTGGAGTGACATTTATTCCTGTGTGTTGTGCTAAAAACAAACAGGGTCTGACTCCGCTCCCTTCCAGACAAACGAAGCAGAGCTGGGTTTTATGGGGAAGCAGCAGCAGTAACACCACAGCCTGTCAGTCTGGGGCTGCTTCCACAGGAGCAGGGCTGTCTGACTTCATCCAGGAGACAGCCAGGTCTAGCTGAGACTTGTAATCTGACAGAAGCAGAAAAGTAGAAGAGCTCTCTATTTGAATAATATGGGGCGTCGCCTATATTTTTCAGCTTTCTCAACATGATACAATTTTCAACAAAAATGTTTGGGTTTAGATGAGCCCATTCTACAGGCCTGAATTAACAGGAGCAAATAAAAAAATAAGAGACTTAGTTAGTGTTAATCCTCGAAAACACATAAACCAGTTACCGTTGTATTTTTCCTTGTCCATTTTGTTGACTTTGAAAGTCAGTCCTTTTTGCTGGCTTCATCTTGACACTTCATTAGCTGGTGGGTCATCACCTTTTGCTCCATGGAGTAGTGGTTATTTTTCATGCCAGCACAGGCAGAGGATTCAGACCTGATTTGTATTGCAGGTAATAAATGGCAATTATCTGCACCTTTTTTCTGATGTGAATCGCTGTCTCTGTATTGGGGGAACTAAATCTTCCTAACTTTGATGAAAGTGGATTAGAGTATAACCAGTCCTCCTCTGGTAACTTACTGGGGCAAACACTTAGAGGTCATGCATTCAATTTTGTGTAATTCCTGTCAGTTTAATGATGAAGATGAAAGAAGATCGTGTATACTTAATCAAGCAGATAAGCATATGAAGCTTCTGCATTAAGGATTTAATGGAACAATAGACACAGAACTGGAAAATGGACAGTGACCAAAGCACAGCCCTTCTGTGCCTGCTCTCCTTTACTCAGAACACTCAGGACAAGCAGCAAATCCTCTCCTCTTTTTCCTCCATCCTTTTTCTAGAGATGCTATAACAAAAATCAAGGCAAGAGGAGACCAAGCTCAGCTTCAAGAAATGTAGTTAAATTTCACATTTTTCCCATAGATGACAAGCGTGAAAGGTGCCAGAGTAGATGGATGAGAGTTTGAAACTCCTGGAATCATGAAAGGGTGGGTTTGGCAGGAGCCTTAAAGATCCCCTAATCCAAGCCCCCTTTTGTGGGCACAGCCACCTTCCACCTCACCAGGCTGCTTAAATCCCCATCCAGCCTGGCCCCGAACACTTCCAGGTTATTTATAGAACAGACACAGCTCTGCCACAATGGCATAAGCTTTGTTTTCCCTGACTGTAACAATATCACCAGCAGAAACAAAATCTGTCCTAGTTCATATACTTAAAATCCAAACTTTTATTTCATCTATCTACAAAACACCGGTGATCACTGGGGTGTCTGCAGTGTGTAAAATGCCACGTTTCCTCATCCTTGCAAGGAATTCACACTCAAGGCTGCCTCTTTCTGGGCTGAGAGGCTCAGCACAGGCATCGCATCCAAACCCGTTCCTCTGTGTGTCCCTTGGATGCAGCACTTCCCAGTGGGCTTTTCCTGGCCATGCTTTACATGCATTATCATGCTCTGCAGGAAACTCAGCAAGCACAGCAGCTTGCCAGAGTAAAAGCAGTTAGCTGGGGCCTCTTGTAATACAGCAGTTCAACAGTTGCAGGGATTGTCTGTACATTTTGCAGCAAGGGAAAAAAAAAAGATGTTGAATAAATATATTCCATGGAGTGGGAAACATGAGCATGAGCCTGGAGTACTCTGAGAAATGCTAACACAGAGCCAGGATGATGCTACCTCCTGCTTCTGGGAAGATCATTTTCCCAGCCTGAGAAAATGATAGGGCCACTAAGGTTACATGAAAGGAGATAGCAGGAAGCAGAAATACATCTTTCTTGAGATGTGTATTAGGAGAAAACAGTGATGATTATTGAGACATATGACACATCAATTCAGCTCCAAGACTCTGATCCAAGATACATAACCTCAAACCAGGATTAGGCTCCTAAACTCACAAGGAATTTAAGTTTTAATACACACCCTCCTCTTCATCATTTTCTGTTGACCAATGTGGGTGATATCCCTTCCTTGTGCTATTGCAAATTCCATTTCCTATTTCCTCTCATGGCACAGGAGGGAAGTTTCTCACCTCAGAGCTGTTGCTCTCGCAGCACCAGGTTGCAGCACAGCCCGACAGCCTCTGTAGCCAGCTCTGAGGTCACAGATGAGGCTGCAGCACCACAAACTGAGCCCAGGTCTCTTGAATCTCACGCTGTGTCTGCCTGATGGCTTATTTATCCATCAGAAACAGCCCTGGCAGAGAGGGATGGGGCAGGGTCTGACTGGGTCCTGAAGGTTATCATATTTTCTAGTTTGTAGAGATCAGGCCACTAAAGGGGGGATGGCAATTCTCAGCTGTACTTGAATACATGAAGTGGAAATGCAAAGTTCTGTCACTCACTTCTCAAGCTTATGAAATTTCAAAGGGATACAGTCCTGATCACCTCTTGCATCCAATTTGCCCAGATGATGATGGCTTCTGCCCTTCCATGAAATGCAGATGTAAGGAGCATGTCAAACAGCTCAGCAGGACAGCGCTCCCCAGGTGTTTGCCATGTGTCACCTTCCTGTGCTCCATCAGTCCTCTCTCCCAGGAGCTTCTGAACCACAGCACAGCTCTGCCACCGGGGCAGGTCAGCACTGAAAGATCCTTGTTACTTATTACCACGATTTCCTCACATTTCATTAGTGGCCCACAGGCTCTCCTCAGGGTGTAGCCTGGCTAAACTTTATAGAAACATACGGTGAACATCTCTCTGCTAAGGGAGAAACTGGTGACAGAAACTGCTGTACTGGAATAATTATGAGAACTGCTTGACATCTGAGTTCCAGTCTCTCTGGAACCAGCCTTACTTCTAGAGGTTTGTCCACAAACCCACATTTTGGGTTTTACTTCTGTTGACATTTAGGGTAAAATGAAGTTAAGAAGCCAAAGGAAAAACACAGGGACTAGGATGGTAGAAGGGAAGTTTGGTGCAAAAGTGATGTCAAGAGGGGAACTGCTTTGGCCATTTTGCAGCCCTTGGGAAAGAGCTCCTACCACTGTTTCTGATGAGGTTACACAAAAGTGTGTTGACACATTTATTTATACAGAAACAATGGATCTCTTGTCCTAGCATTAGGAACAGTTTCAGACATAAATTCTCTCTGGATTTTAGATTCATCAGGATCCCCACAGATTTAGCAGGCTTCAGGTCTGACGTCTAGATTTGGAGTGGTCTTCTACAGAAGAGATTGAGTTGGATAAAGTCTGTATTAGACCAAAAGGTCGGGGCTTTCCAGTCACCATAATTCTGTTCAGACTGAAGAACAGGAGGGGCTAATCCACAATCCTGCCCAGGGCAGTATTTAGAGCAATAGCAGGTATTTGCTGCATCTGCTTAGAGCCTCTAAAGGCAGTGGGACTGAGATCCCAGAGGCATCTGAAACGCTGGAAAGGGACACTACAGATTTTCTAAACCTCAGCTAATTGTAAGATGAGCCTTGGTAAAACATCTCACCGTGTCATTTCTGTTTGGGAATGCAGTTCTCCACCTTCTGCCACGACGGCTCTGTTTACCTGTGCAGCACCAGTGGTTAAATATCTCCTGCCTGCAACATCTGTTAAGAACTGGAGGGGTTTCAGACTGTGAACTGTAAAACTCTGATAACAAGACAGTAAGCCTGGCCCAGTGACCCAAAACAAAGGAAGCAATGGATGTGAAAGGGTAGTGCTGGGAGAAAGAAGGGAAGTTCTGAATTAACCTGGGATGATTATGTGTTCTGACAGAATGAAATAACTCCTACTCGCAGTGCTAAAGCTACATGGCAGCAGAATGGAACAAAAACAGATGTAGACTTTGCAAGCAGCAGATAATAGAGTCTCTTCTCTCATACATGAGTAAATAGAGCTGCTGGAATAAATTCCGTCAACAGCCACTAAAAATACAAGTAATTAGACATATATTTAATATGCTAGATTTAATGCATATTCATATGAAAAGTCCATAAAGCTATAAAATCCCAAAGGACCATGCATGCTTTCTGTAGGACGTTTTGTTATGTTTATCTGCAGGATATATTACCCCTATTACAGCAGCTCCTGGTGCAGCTCTGTTCCATCCACATATCACTTCCATTAAAAGCTGTGGAACAGCTGCATGAAGAAGGGTTTTGTTTGCTTTAATATCCCTGTGCTCCTGCTGGTTCTTCCAATTCATAGTCGGAGGGACCAATAGAAGCCACAACCCTCATATTCCTGGGCTCCACTGGGCAGGGAACTGTTCCTTCTCCCCCAAGGATGGTTACTTGTCTGCCTTAGATTTCTCGCTTTCGTTGCAGTCTCCTGGCAGCATTAACCAATTTCGTATTTCCCTTGCAGCAGCAGCAGAAACACTGCACTGTGCAAATACCCCCAGTGCTCCCCAGCCCCTGCCCTCCCCTGGCCTCTGACCAGCCTCACGCTGGTGAAACGGAGCGCAAACAACAAACTCTGCCAGCAGCAGAACCGCAGGCGCAGCAAGGGAGCCCAGCCCCGGCTGCTCCCAGAGCTGCAGTGCTGGTGCCCCTGCTGCACACGTCCAGCCGTGCCTCAAAGCCAGCCTTAGACACGGCAGGGCTCAACGTCTGCACGGGAAAGCCTTTTCTGTACACTTACAAGTGCACAGAAATCGTTCCAGGTGTGTTCTGTCCTTCCACACTCAGAATATTCCACCCCTCCCCTCAATTTTCTAGCTAATTTTAGTTGTTAGCAACAGTTAGTCCCAGATAAATATGGTAGCAGTAGTTGTACCTTTTTGTGAGGAGAAAAAAGCTCTGCAGCTTGTAAGATCTTTTTCTGTTCTATTCAGGAATTTATTAAAATGAATTTTGAACATGAGAACCTCTTCTGGGTTCTAATCTGAGCCAAGCCTCCTAAAGGACTGGTCTGTTTTATGGACTAGTTTGGTTTGCACATTTGAGAAACGAGAAGGGATGCTTCACTTGACAGAACAGTCCTGTGTTGATATTTCAAGATGATGGTTGAAATTCTGGCCATCGCTGGATCCCAGAGAAATGATGCCTGAGAATGTCATGTTATTGATTGAAAATGTGGGTACTACCATCATGTTTTGAAAGTCACAACAAGTGGAAATAAAAATAATAATTCCCCAAATGCCAGTGTAATAAATAATAATACAGGACTCACTTAAAGAGATTTCAATGTATCCTCTGAAAATTTCCTCTTGTGACATTCGAGATATAGAAAGGTGCTTTTTCTGGGCTTATTTTTACAAATACTTCTACATAAATATTCTCAATATGTAATACCTTCATTTTCTCACATCCCTCAAACTGTTTGGTATAATTCTATTCCAGAACATTTTCTGTTACCAAGGAATTCCTGACGCTTGCTGGCTCCCTGTAATGGAAATGGTACCAGGTTTGTGCCTGAGAGGGATCCCAAGAAAGCTGCCATGCAGATGAAAATCTGACAGCTGTCCCATTATCAGTGTAATTACACTGATGTGTTAATGTGGCAAGAAAAGCTGTGTTTACTTGTGTGAGGAGTGTCTCTGGTTCAGCAATTGTCCTCTCCTGCTATTACTGCACCCACCAACACCAAACGGATGAGCTGAGCCTTGTTTTTCAATACAAGTGCACTGTAGCAAGGCAAGAAGTTAAGTTAGGCATATGTAAATGTTTCTGATGTGAATCTAGTGGAGGATGCTTGACTGACAGGCAGACAGAGCAAGGTCTATTTATATAAAACCAGGCAGAGCTGATGGAGGGCTCCTCCTCTCCTGCCATTCCTTCCCCAGCACATCTTTTGTTTAATTTGCCTGGCCTATAGTGGCAGACAACAGAGCAGTTCAGTCTCCAGTCCTTTCAGACTGTAACATCTCTTCCAAAACTGCAAATAACCTAGCAGATGTCTCTGCAAACCATTGGGTTCTCTAGTTCTTCACTCACTATCTTCCCCCACGGCACCCAAGGCACATTTGAGTGCTGAGGATTGACCACTGTCAGGCAGAAGGGTGGAGAGCCTGCAGGGTAGTCAGGACAAGGCAGAGACAGGCCAAACATCACCTGTCCAGAGCTCAGGATTCTCTCCCTGCACCTCCACCCTCGAACAAAGGAAGCCCCTGGCAAATGCCTCTCAGCCTAAGGAGTGACACTGTTGTGCCAAAGTTCCCCTCCCAGCATTTGGGCTATCCTCTCAGGCACAGCGGGGATTCCAAAGTTCCCCTCCCAGGATTTGGGCAATCCTCTCAGGCACAGGCGGGATTCCAAAGTTCCTGTCCCAGCATTTGGGCAATCCTCTCGGGCACCGGAGGGATTCCAAAATTCCCCTCCCGGCATTTGGGCAATCCTCTCAGGCACAGGCGGGATTCCAAAGTTCCTGTCCCAGCATTTGGGCAATCCTCTCGGGCACCGGAGGGATTCCAAAATTCCCCTCCCGGCATTTGGGCAATCCTCTCAGGCACAGGCGGGATTCCAAAGTTCCTGTCCCAGCATTTGGGCAATCCTCTCAGGCACAGGAGGGATTCCTGGGGTGCCTGTGGAGGGTCACGAGTTGGCCTTGATGATCTCTGTGGGTCCCTTCCACCTCCGAATATTCTGTGATTCCCTGGCTCCAGCTGGCAGGATGAATTCTGCACATAAACTGATAATCCATGCAGGGAAGGAGACCTGCTCCACCCTGGGGACAGACCCTGGGATTCCAAAGCCTTACAAGACCAATTCAGAGGCCACTTAAGAAGAGGGGGACGAACTCAGTAAGAATCTTACTTTAAATTTCATCCTCTCAATTTCCCAGGCAAAAAATGTACAATGACAAATGAGTTATGTGTTAAAAATGAATGTCCTTATGTGGAAAAGTAAATTAATATTATGGCCCAGCAAACCAGGAACACCTGAATGTAAATGGTGTGGTTTACATGTCTGTATTGTCCTAAAATTTCTGTCAGTATTGTTGCAGCAAACAGAGCTGGAACACTGCAAAAATTAGAAAGTTGGTTTCTTCTATTTGACAATTCTTAGGGGTCCTGTCTGCCACTAGCCTTAACGTCTGGTGTTGTTATGTGGTGTTTCTGTATGGTGTACGAAATGTCTGGCTTGAAGCAAAATATTGCAGTATGTCAAATAAAACAAATTTAATAGCAATCAGCTGCACTAATTGGAGTGACAGTGACATTCTGCACTACACTTAAGAGTGGAAATACCTCACAGACAAGATCCTGACATTTGACTGAGATTCCCTGCTCAGGCTAATGACATTGTTTAGAAATGCAGCCCCTGCAATCACAGCACAGAATTCAAAATGTATTAACACAGTCACAGTGTTTACAACGTCTTAAGCCTTTGACACAAGAAATTCTGCTTATAGGACAAAGAAGTTCTCTCTTACTCTGTGGAAGAAGGATCTCCTTTTAATTTAATAATGTAGATGCAAAAAAGAAAAAACCACAACCACACTCCTGACTTAAAATTACATGTGTTTCCTTTGATCTCGTGTTGAAATTCAGGGTTCTTTATAAACACAGTTTCTAAAAGTGGGGATTTTTTTCCTTTTTTTTTTTTTTCTTTTTCTGAGACCAAGCAAGAAATTCTTTGTCAGCCACTAGAGAAAACTGGTAATCACCACCTGCATGAGGAGCCCTGGCCAGTGTCCACACACCTATTTAACCTCCTCAGCTCAGGGAGATGAGCTCCACACTGGGTATCAAAACATGGTTTAGTTTGCATTGTCCAGTGAGTCTCCTGGTAAGACTGAATGTGTGGTGGAATTTTGATAGTGGAGACACTTGTTCACTAAAAAAAACCAAATCAATCAACACGAGCAAGGAGAACTGCATAAGAAATAAATTATGTGATATATCTTATTATTGCGTAAGAAAGAACTAACAGTTGATAGTAACAATTAACTGGATTAAAAGCTGCTTTGGGTGGAGGTCACTCCCTTTTCCAGGCAGTACCCAACTCAGAGGACCAATTCCTGGTGACTCCCAAGTACTGGAAAACAGAACTCATTCTGGACAAAACAGTGTTTTCCGAAGTCAGGACTTTGGGAATAAAACTCTGGAACTCTTAATCAGCTCTGGGCAGTAACCACAGAGTGCATTTCCAAAGCAAGCCCCAGGACAGGCACCTTAACTGGGACACAACCGGCTGGGATGAACACCTGCAACACCTCTGGCTTTCCAGAGGGATCTTGTGTGCTGAGATTCCCCCGGGGCAGCTCCCCTATAAAACTGAGAATGAAAATCAACACACCCAAAATGAGGACGCTTAAAATTCAGATCTCAATCTTTCTGCACTTTTTTCTTTTCCTAGCAATTAAATAGGATAAACGTTTCATTAAGAAATGTTTTTAAAAAAGCACACTGCACAGAGCTAGGGACATGAAAAACTTACAGTGATAGAGAAGCTCAGAGTACTTCTGCCATGTTAGTTCACTGATGATTAAATTGGTTTAAATATTAGCTATAGTTAGAGCTGTGCAAAATAGACTTTGTTTTTCTGAAATTACACAGAACTTTTCAATTTCATAGAATCCTGCACTGCCTCAGTTATGGGCTCCATTTGCAGTGCCGATTAAGTAGATTCCTGCCTCAAAAATGCAAATATATACACATTTTTGATGCAAAATACTCTTTGCTACGTCTGCTGTGATACTGGCCTGTTCGTGCTCAAAAAATTTTTCTGTTCCTGGAACTTCACAGTACATTATGGGCTCAAAACAGACCCACTTGGGGATAAAGAAAACATCCTTAAAGTTATGCAAAACATTCATAACAAAATGCAAATACTGTTTACAGTTTTCAGCATCTCAGTATAGCAACTCATATTCTAAATTGCAACCAGCTACCAGCTATATGGAAAAGTTTTTAATCAGCCTCTGTGCTGGATATTTTTGTTGTTGTCTTGCAAAAAGGCTTGGGCACGCTTTAGGTGTGAACGCAGCAGTCTCAGAGATGGTGAGTTTAGATCCATTTAACTCTGGCACCTGCAGAATGAGATTCATTTCTGCTCAGAAGGGTTTCTGGGAAGGACATTCGGCCAGGCAGGGGCCTCTCTCCTCTGGGGCAGAGAAAACCAATAGTCAACAGATTGGATTTTAATTCCACCACTGTTAAAATGCACCAAAAATGAACCGGGGCCGAAATAATTATTCACCTCACACGCTGCTGGATGGTTATAGATTGATGTATTTACATTTTGCCAGGACAAGCAATGCCTGCTGAGAAATACAAACCTCTGCCTCCTCCAGCCTTGCACCAGTGACGGATGCAATCCTTGTCACTGCTCACTGACAGAGCAGCTCACGTCCCCTCATCCTGCACACATCTCTGCCTCGCACTGAGGGAAAAGCCCTCCACACTCAGGACTCAATATTCCATTCCCCAGCACGCTGCATCAATAAACTAATGACACCTCTGCCAGTCTTTCCCCTGGTCAATGCTGCCTCCTCAAGAGGTGTCCATAAAACTGTTCCTCTCTGCTGTAACCAACTCACGCTCACAAAATGGTTCTGGAGAGTGAGGAAGAAACAGAACCCTTACACTGCAGGAGTCTCAGGTGGTAGAGAAGGCAATGCAGGAGGGTGCATGGCTGAGAAGCCCAGCAGAGTGGGAGCCTTGCAGAGTGGCAGAAGCCCAGCAGAGTGGGAAAAGGTAAGAGCCCTTTTCCCAGGAGCAGAGCTAAGGGAAGGATGTTTAAAGCACATCCACAGCGCTTCCTTGGCTGAACCCTGCCTGTAGGAGCGAAGAGCTGCTGCCATGAAAATTGGGAGGATCTCCTCTCTCTGTTTCAGTTTGCCAGATTTTGTGTCTTTAGAAGATTCTCCCACCCCTTCTGTTGGACATTCCTTGCTTTTCCAGGTGGAAAATGCAGATGTTCACTGAGAACTTCAATTTTCTGCTCTGCCCCCGCAATGGCACCTGGAACGGGTTGGAGAGACACAAACCAACTGAAAGAACACTGGACAAAACACACAGGGAGAGGAAAATTGGCTTCACAGGTGAAAAAACATCCAAAGCTCAAGAGAAACCTTTTGGTTTAAACCAGCCATCAGATTGTACCTGATCTTTCACATCTGCTCCCTTCTAGACTCCAGCACCTGCAACTGATCGCCCATGAAAGAAATCTGATTAAAATCAAAATGAAAGAAAATGATGACTGTGTTGGTACTGGATTGTAACAAAAATTGCAGGCTCTGCCTTCATTAGGAGCAAACAGGATATTAATGTAGGAAAAGTAGCATACTTTGCATGGAAAATATCTTCATGATCAAAGATCTGTGTTTTATATAATTTGCTTCCTTGATTATACAAGGAACTACATGTAAAAACATAGTTTTGCTATACAGAAGAATTTACATTAAAGGCTTCCCCTGCTCATCTCCTGCAGCTCCCACCTGCCCTGATCAATGCACCTCTCCTCACTGCAACAGTGTTCATCAGTCTGCCTCAAGCTGAAAGCCAATAATGGGGAAATTAGTGAGCAACAGCAAAAACCTGGGTAGTGAATAATCCCAGCAGTGTGCCATACCTAAAATTAAACCTGGCATAACTTTTCTACCAGATGTCTTAATAATATGCATAAATAGGCTTTATCCAAAGGCCAAAATTTTTTAACAGTCCAACCAGACCAAGACATCAGAGCTGGCATTCAACAGATGCATTTTTGTCGCCCTCCAGGTTCTCTTTACTTTGCATTTGGTGTTTTAAATTTTGCCTCCCAGGAAGCTATGCTTGCCCTCAGACTGGAGCCTGTGTGGCTCACAGATAAGTAGCTGCAAGTGTGAATCACCTGTTGGGCCACGCGGGGGAACAGATCAAGAGACCTTTTATCTGCTATGCCAGTCCCTTGCCAAATGCAGGAATCAGGGACATTCAGGGCAAAACACGTGGTGAGCTCAAGGCAAACACGGCAGCTAAATGAATGGCAAAAGACAACACTTCCCTGACAGAGTTCACTGAAACCCAGAAAAATGAAGTTTATCCTTTTTAAATTGTTCCTTTGTGTAAAAGGGATTATACCGCCTGTGATTTAGTGCTTCTTTAAATGGCTGCTGCTGTAAAAGTAAGATTATCAAAATGAAATGATTTAGGAAGGAAGTACAAGGGCAGATGCAAAAAGCCCCCAGAAGCACCTGAAATAGTTTCTGCTGAATTATTTAGCACAGCTATGTTCTTGTCCCCTCTTGTAAGTTGTGTCTACTCCAGTTTGTGACTATCATACTCTGGAAGAACTCCAGGTGAAAAAAGCACTAAGCTCCCTCACTTCAGCAGGTATGTAAGTCTTGCAATAAATACAGATTGCAGTGGCAAAGCAGTTGATTCTGATTCCAGATTTTTAAAAGGTAGGGATCTAATTCCACCTTATAGTTAAGAAACGTCTTTTAAAGTAACTTCAGCTTTATCTACAGTAAAGTATTGCATTAGAGAAACTCGTTTTCTAAGCTTATGGCAGCTCCTAGGTGATCTCTGAAGAGAACACTCCAGTTTAGAGACAGAGATGGAACTTGGTTAGCGCAGTGCTGAGGATGGCCACCAAATCTCAGCAGGCAAAAAAAGAATGGTTGCTATTCGGAAAATGCAATTTAGACATTTGGAAGGCAGTTCTGGCTGAGTGAGAGAATTAAGCCCTGCCCTCTGCCCTCCCCACGGGCACCTCTCGCAGGCTGTGCAGCAGCGTTACCCTCGTGGGCAAACCTTCTGGCACTTCCCACTGCAGGCTGAAGGATGAGAGCTGAGCAACACCTTGTGTTGGATGCTAAAACTCTCCATATGCTCGGAGCCTGCTCCCCTCCCTCCCCACAGAGGCTTTGCCGCTCTGTGCCTCCACTCCCATGTTTTCTCTTTGAGGCATTTCTGCATTTTCATTACTTTGTGAAACACCAGCTTTCATAAATCACTTTGTAACACTGTTTTGGATGGATTTTGTTCTTCCTCATTATTTCTTTCTGTCCTTTCTGGCATTATGTGTTATTCCAAATGCTGCTTTCCAACAACATTTCCAAATGTGTAAATGACGAAGTTCCTTGAGATATTTTTGCCAGCATGATTGAGAGCTCAGACTGACAGCTGATTATCACCATCCCGCTTCCTCCTTTTGTTGATCCTTCACTATTCAAAAGTCAGATGCTTGTCTCCCACTCTCCTCAACTGGAGAGAGCTCTTTTCTACCAGTGTGTGCTTTAAATATCCAATTGAGTAGGAATGCCATAATAAAGTAATAATTAAGTTATGCTGTTGTGAATGACTGCAGATTACTCACTGTTGTTACGTGCCTGCACTGTGCAAACATAATGTGGATGATTCAAAAGGCACTTCCATTATGTCTGGTTAAATTCACAGGAACTTGGAGATACTTGGAAATGTTTTCTCCCAAACAGAATCCCTGCCCAGTTTTGTGAAAAAGAATTTATAAGATAATTTTTAACCACCTGATACCACAATTAAGCTTACTTTTAAGTTTCAGATTATGAGTATTTAAAAGCAGGGAATCAGCTACTTCTAGGAAATAACAAGATGAGCACATTAACGTCATAAACCAACAAATATCAGCGTGCAAAGGGTGCTAAATAAAGCAATTAAAAATTTAATAAACCCATACAATTGATATTACCATTATTTAAAAAAACCCACAATTAATAATGCTTCAAGAATCAAAGCTTACATAAAGTTGAATATTTATGTGGGCACTTGCAGAAGGTTTGGGGGAATTTTTTATTTGAAAAACCTTAGCTTTTGATGGAGAACTTACCTCATCAAAGGGTAACTAATTCAGCATAGAGATGGGTGTGGATTCGGAAGTCCACAGAAAAGCTGCCATTATTTCACTGACCTTGGAAGTATCAGGCTGCAGTCAGCAGGGCCAGGCTTAATGTGCATAACCTGCACACGACTGACTCTTGTGCACATAAACACGATGGTAACAAGCCAGGGAACTGCTCTAATGATAACTGAGGAGCATTTTGGATGTCTGCTTTAGCATACTAACAAGACCTGAAGATCCAAATGTGAACTAATTAAGGCTCCCTATAAATTATCCAAGCTACACTTTGTATCTTACCACTATTTAACAAAAATTGATGTGCTTTGTGTTTACCAGCTCTTGAGGTAGGGTATTGTTTCCTAACACCTTATTTAAGTTTCTGGTTCCAGTAGGTCGTCAGAGGCTACAAATTACCCTCATTACCTTATTAATTACAGCATTGCTGAATAAGCTGCATTCCTCCATAACATAATCACAGTTCAGCATCAGCACTGGGCTTCAAAACTTCCTCCTGCTCTCGAGGGACGGTGGTCAGAGAAGCCAGGACGCACGGACGAGGTGCCAGGACTGCATGCTGCTCTTGAGGCACGGTGGTCAGAGAAGCCAGGACGCACGGACGAGGTGCCAGGACTGCATGCTGCTCTTGAGGCACGGTGGTCAGAGAAGCCAGGAAGCCCTGACAGGGCCCCAAAACTTCCTCCTGCTCTTGAGGGATGGTGGTCAGAGAAGCCAGAGAAGGTCCAGCTCGCCGTGTGTGCCAGACGCTCACACACACCTCAGCAGCACTGCCCCACCGACCACCTGCTGCATCGAACAGGAACCACTGAGCATTTCTGCTTTAAATAACACATCAGGATCAGAACAAGATGTGTGTTTGCTGCATTTCACCCGGGGTCTCAGAGCCCTGAGCTGGAGAACCACAGCTGAGAATGATCAACTCCCAGGTGACCCTGAAATTGTGCAGGACCTGCTGCTGCAGCTGGACCTCCACAAATCCACGGGGCCTGATGGGATTCATCCAAGAATCCTCGAAGAGCTGCTGATGTCATTGCAAAACTCGATGATTTTTAAGCAGTCTTGGGAATCCAGAGAGGTCCCAGCTGACTGGAAGGTGGTGAACGTTGCCCAGGTTTTCAAGAAGGGCAACGAGGAGGACCCCAGAACCTACAGACCTGTCAGTGTCACCTCCTTCCACATCCTTCACGTTTGCCACTTGGAGATTTTGTTCCCCTGAATGTTTCTCAGCTATAATAATTCAATACCTTTTTTCTTTCTGCTTTTCATTTGATGGCGAGATGTCTTACATCAGCAATTTTTCTTGGAAAAAAAGGAAAACTAAAAGGATACAGTTAAAAACATCTCAAGTCCTCTCTGACTGCTTTGTGGGGAAAAAAACCCCAACAGCTTTATCAGAACTGTAGAAACTGTCTAACCCCACCAGCTGAGACTTTGCAATTTTACACTTTCATAAGCAGGGAGTGAAACATTTGCTCAGCCCTGATGATGCTGACTACTGGCTTGTATTGCAATGCTGCTTCTACGCCTCAAGCTTCATTCCGAGCTGGCAACAAGATCCTGTGATGGGCTAAAACTCTCAGAGAAACATTTTAAAAGTCACAGTCTCAATCATTATCAGCTTATTCTCATGCTTCAAGCAGCTCTGCAGCAAAGCTGTTTGTTGGGCAGAGAGAGCTCCTCTCTTCCCTGACACACCACTGGCACCTCCACAGGTAGAGACTGACAGTAGAGCTTTCTGAAGAGATTTCAATTAGTTTCAGGTAAAATACACATACACTGCCTATGTTTAAATTACCTCTTTCTTGGCTTAACAGAATTTTGAAATATTTCTGGAAGCACCGTTTTCACTCGGCCATTCTATGCCACCACAGCTTTCAAACCCCCACAGCTCCACTGAATTGCAACAGAGCAATTCTGGAATCTGTTACACACAGTGCCAAACGCACATGGGCAAATCTGCCTCTCTAGTTTCCTGTTTGGTTTTAGTACTCATTACCTGAAGTGCAAAGTGACTTTTTGCAGATTTGTCACTACTTTTTGCCTTTGCAATCCCATGTTTCTTCTTGGCAAGGATTTCAGTCATTGAATTCTCGTTAGGTTTTTTTATTTATTCTGTTAGTTTTTAATCTGCAAATACTGCTGTTCTTTAAGTTGACCTGTCCCACACCACTTAAGAACTTCACTGAATCAAGCTGTGGTGCAGTTAAAATGCTCTTTCTTTAACCTACAACTCTATTAGTAGCTTATATTATATATACCTCTGGATAGCCATTGGTTTTATCTCTTCACAGCAGTAATTTTCTTTTTACTACTCTAGAAGATAAATAATGTTAGAGAAAGTGTGATCACTAAGAACTTTTTCCACAAATGGAATAGTCTTGTGAGCCACGTGAGGGGACCTGCATCACCAATAAACACCTTTGACCACCTGGTGAATTTACTGGACTAAATTAATGTTTGCTCACAGACTGCAGGCAAAACCTCCCCCAATCCCTTATTTGGATTTTTCTTCTTAATCTTAGCTTAATATCTAATGAATGGAATTAAGGCCATTAGGTACACATCAAATAATTCTGAGAAAATCAACTGAACGTTTTAATAACTTTACCACAGCCCAGGACTACTGACTTCTCTGCAGAAGTGTGGGAAGGCCAAGGTTGAGATGATGGCTGGAGGAATCAGCAGAGGGGAGGAGTGCAGCTCAAACCGACAGAAAGTACCCAAATGTGAGCCAGTCTGTCCCCGTGGTAGAGCACCACACCCTGCCACGAACCTTAAATTCACATGCAGGATCTCCTGGGCATGTGTGGGAGGAACAGAAACAATTCCCTTTGAGAGAGGTACCAAGGCACCTGCTGCTGGGTTCAGGACAAATTCCACCTGCTCATCACCCAAGGGCAAAAAGCTTTAGGAGGACGATGGGAATCCCTGACTCCCACACTAAAATGTCAAAAACATTCACCCAAAAAGAAGGAACAAGAACACGGTCTGTGTAGGACACCATTACTACATTTTTCATAATCGGGACAATCACAGCATTTACATTTATAGCTGGCACTCAGAACTTTTCACTTAGTGTTTTTTTCATGTTAATCCCATAAGAAAATAAACCTCTACTTCTTCCTCATTTATCAAATACAGCATTCCAACTGTAATTCAGTTAATTAAAAATATAATGGTGCCTTTGACCATCCCTGGGTAGATCTTTTCCACATATAAAAAGTTACTTAAGGAGAGTTGTATCAACATGGCTGCTCACATTCATTAGGGTTATATCCAATTAGAATTTTAAGTAAGAGTCAATGCTATTTCTCTATACTGTTGTGCAGTTCAGTCTGCTCTGGTGACATCATTAACTTGTTTAATGTGCAATGCACAGTTCTGAAGGGAAGAGTCAGTCAAGTTTCTATTCTGATAAGGCTATTTTGGGAATGAATTAAGTAATTTGGAAAACATCAGCAACAGCTGTCTGACTATGTGTCTGTCTTTAAAACTCCATTCTGAAATCCAGCCTCTTAAAATAAATAGGGACCCATGGGATTTGTTCATTGATTCCCTTTTATTTTTTAAAAATTAATTGGTATCACCATGATTTAATGTTGGGGTTTTTAAAATTATATACTTTTTAGGATTATGTGGTTTTTAAAGTCCTCCTTCAATGGAAAAGGCACCTTGTTCCCCAAATTCAAGTCGAATAGAATTGACGCCTCAGAGAAAAAAAAGACAGAAATCCATAAAATGAGAGTAAGCTAAAATGGAATGTAATTTCAGCATGACAATTTTATACAGCAAACCCAGGCTTTGAGGTGATGGTACTCAACAGGGAGTAATCATGATAATCAAGTAAAACATTGGTGCATCTACCAGAGTCATGTTATGTATATCTTTATTACAGTTTTCAGAATACATGGATTAACAATGGCCAGGCTGTGATTTCATCAAATTCCTATTTTAAACATTACATACAAACACAGAGCTGTTTAAAAAATAGAAATGCATGAGTTTTGTCACCTTTTTTTTTTTTTTTGAACTTTTTTCTTTTTTTGGCATCAGGAGTCCTATGACTTCCAAAAGGGAAATCAAACGGTGCATGATAGCAGACTGACTGAACTGTAATAGGGTATTGTTCACGTCCTGTGGCATATGTACCACCTCAAACAGTGCTAAAAGCACTCCAAGAACAAATCCTTCTCCTCCACTGCTCTCCCAGGGACACGGGTGAGTGCTTGCAGGACTGCAGAATGCACAGGCTCACACGGCTCCCTCCCTGGAGCACAAAAGCAGCACTACAGGACCTGGAGACACCTGAAGCTGAGGCATTTGGCTGCGTCTGCTTTGATTTTTATTTTTTTTTTAAAATTATTATTTTTTATTTACATTCTGTGTGCATGCGTGGGCGTGTGTGGAGATGCCGCAGGAGAAGAGGTTTCTTACAATACTTATTTAAAAAAAGGAGTAACTTGCAAGTACAGTATGGCACATCAGAGGTGGGCTGGACATTGCTCAGCACTTGTCCTGCCCGACCTTGCAGCACTTGGAAGGCAAACAGCAAAGTAGAACTCAGCCAAGCCTTTGTTTAATGGAAAAGAAGCAATTTACATACACAGGTAAGTTTGCTCCCACAGAACTATTACCAGCTTTAAATATTTACTAGCTAGATCATTCTCAGGGTAGGAAGGACTAGAGTCACCCATCAAAGCAGGATTTGCCTGAGGGATGCAAAAGCTGAACGCTGCAAAGTTTCCTTAACAAAAGCTATAGGAGGATTTCCAGAGCCAAACCTAAAAACTCAGCCAGGCTCTCAGAGTTTTGTGTGTTGTGGGATGAATTTAAAGTAGGTTACTAATGAATTGTGGCTTGGATAGAAACCATGGAAATATTGTGTTTTTTACAGCATTTGTCTGAGGTAGTACATATACCACACACAAAAATGCAAAAATATACAGATATTCATGATTATTTGCATATTACAGAAGGGAGCTATGGGAACGCTTTTGTATCTCAATTCTCAAGAAGAACAGATAATTTTAGATCACGGTTCTCATACTGACCAGAGTCAGCTAAACCCAGAACAAACGGCAAGAGCACGGCTGGGAAGGCTCCCTGGAGCTGCCAGTGCCCTCTGAGGCACGGGGTGTGAGCTGCCTTCGGCTCTGGGCCTCCGCAGGGCTGCCAGGAGCAGCGGCGTGCTGGGACAGGAGCCCTCGGAATCACACACAAACACCCAACACGGGGCACAGCGGGCCACGCTCCTTTTCTCACAAACTGCAGGAAACCGGAGCAAAAGGAGCCTTGACGCTTCTGACCCGTGCAGCCAGGAGCTCAGCCACAGACAGGTGTATCTGTGTATGAGCGAAACTTTTCATTCCCACGGCGCTCGGGGATTCGGCTCGATTCATCGCAAAGGTAAAATTATCTTCCTCTTAAATAAACTAAGAAATGTAAACAGTGTAACATCATTAAAAAAACTCTCTCAGTACTTGTAACTGGTAAAACGTGACTGCAAACAGATGTGCTGGTATATTGTTAACGTCATGTCTCAGAGGACAGAGAGCGAAACATAATTAGCGAGAAATTTATGTATGAACCCTCCAGTGATTTTCTTTCTGGGATTACTTTGAATACAAATATAATTTAACTGATATATTTCATTTTTTAAAATTAGAAAATAAGGCAAGTGCATTTCTGAAAAAGGTGCTACTCTTCTACACTTCTAGATAAACATGTGACACTTCTGAAAATTAGATCAATAATAAAAACATTAAAAATATCTGCAATTTAATATAGACTGAAAAACTATCAAAAGACAAAGTGACCAGCATCAATTTCAGAAAATATTTTAGACTTCATAAATACGAGCACCCTATATTTACATAAATTATCTTCTAAACTAGTTTTCCTTTGAAAGACACTTTTGTTCTAACAGATATGTCCATTAAATTATATAAATGTTTCAAATATGAAAAAAATAGTAGTAAAATAGAAGCATCAGATGATGTCGTTATTTTGGATTTGCCTTTTTTTCCTAAGATTTGGTTCTTGAAAATCTGTAGCCAGCTTTCACAGAGCTTTCCAAAAAAATATAACCCATGGAAATGAAAAACTTGTGCACTAGTAATTACTGCCATCGTATAAAGATTCTGTGGAGAGCTTTTGAGTTTTCACATATAAAGATTATACCAATACTTGTAAATCCCAGCAAAATGCTAATTTCAAAATCTGAATTCTAAGACACTATTGATTAATATAGACATTATGAACCTAATCCTTTAAACTGGCTTTGTACATTAAGCACATTTTTATAACTGTAAATTTAATAGTTCCATTTAAAGAAGCAATGCTTCAAGACAAGGCTGATGTTGACCTTGCACAAAACAGGATGTAATTTTTTTTTAGCTCTTACTAATAAAAAGGAGACAGAATCCTGTTGCATGCTTTTTTTTGCATTTTTTTTTTCTGTGTTTTTTTCCTGAAGTACCATACTACTCTTCAGTTTGTTACTAAAACTCCCAAAGAGTTTAGGGAGAGTATTTAGTTGCCAGCAAGCATTTCACTAGGCTTCAGTGGTATTCCTATGTTTAGAGCTATGGGCAAACCCCCTGTATTCTTTGAAGACAAGTTTTGAAAAAAAAAAAAAATTAAAATTCAATCCTGGATTGAAAAGGAGCTGTATCTTTTCCTACAATAATTGGATATGTAGCTTGAAATTGTGAGAATTTATCCCAAACTAGTCAGATAGTTTTAAGAGTATCTCACCAGAGAAGCAAAAAGAATCTACTGTACAAAGACGCTTGGCTCAAGCAGTAGTGCAAAGATCCACTGCCCTGGGAGCAAAGTCTCTCCAGAGCAAGCAGTTTGTGCACAGGAACCACGCGACACCTTACCTTCCAAAGTCCTTACAGACACTAAAAACACCCCCAAGTTCCCCATAACACCAGGCAACAAAAGTATTCATAATAATCTCATCAATCAGTGATAAGCATTAATAATTTGAGAACAAGTGCCAGCTACTAGAGAGCATCCTGACTTTTTAAAATAATCATAGCTCAGCAACTTATGCAGTAGTTCCACTGGAATTCCACTCAAATCCTCCAGCCCACCCGGGTAAGGAACGGCCCTTGAGTGAACAGGATGGAGCAGCTGGCCTGACCCCGGCCAGGCTGGACACCCACTGGGGACAGAGGGGGCAGGGGCTCCCCAGGGACGGGCAGAGCCAAGCGCCAGTGCCTGCCCACCCCAGGAACCGCACTGCAGGGGCCTGCACACAAAGGGACACGGAGGAGCCTCCCAAAAATCACACTGCTGCAGCCACTGGGCACTGCCAGACAGCGCTCCAGCAGAACTGTGCTGCTGGCTGCTAAACCCTCAGCACTACACCCACCAGTGGAGATCCCGCTACATATTTTACCTGAGAAACAGAGGGAAAGCTCAGAGGCAGTTCTGAAAAACTTCACAACGCAGCTTGTCTCTAAAAACCTACACACAGGTATTTTAGCATCATCAAAATAGGACAATCATATTTTCCCCCAAATATCTTTATAAAGAATATATAAGTGCACAATTAGAAAAATCCCTCCTTAGATACAGTTAAAAACATATTCTGCCCTTGATATAATTTTGGAAGAATCCTATGCTCTGTTTTATTTCATTTTTTTTTTCTTTTTAGCAGCGATAAGTAACTACACATCATCGTATCACCAAACGTGTAGATATGTGGAATATCCTACTCGCAGCTAAAACAGCTGAATCCACCAGGCTTTCCACTGAGATAAGGTTTACAGCAACCTGACTGGGGCTACGTGTTGCTTTTTTATGGTTACAAAAAAGATTCTGATAATGTAGACCAGCTCATCTCTGAATTTATTAACATACAATTTTATTATTTTTCCTTTCATGTTCAAATCGGAACTGCAAATGGAATCCACAGCTGTACTCTTTCAACAGAACTGTATTTTCTTACCCATATAAAACATAACCTAGAAATCCCCAACTCCTTTCATGTGAGTTGCCAGCTTAAACAAAAAGGGGTGTAAAAAAAGGAAGAACATAAGAAAATAAGATATATACCCTACTGTTTAACACTGTTTACAGATCTTGGTAGTTGGGGTAATAAGATACAGTATGTGGATTTTTTTAGCAACAGCTTTACAATTACATCTTTTTACACCATCTCATTTAATCAATACCAGTATTCCTTTATGATCATTGCCAATTTGGATGATAAACTCTTTCCAAAGCATATCCATTTCATTGTAAATAAAACAATTCATTAATTCTTTGGCATCAGAAGAATCATACAGCTGCAATTGCTCCATTGTGTCGAGAACGAGACCTTTCCAAAGTCACTCGTTTGTTATCTGTAACGAAAAGAGAGGAAGAAACAAATCACCACAAGATTTGAAACAGGGATAATGCAATGTCAAGAGGTTTTCAAACAGCCCTGAAAATCGTTTCGAATGATATGTAAATAAGTAAGTAGGAGACTGGATCAGAGAAGTTTCACACTGCAGCTGCCAGACTGAGTTCAAGAGTTCTGCAATCAGCAATAAATTACTTTCTTGATCAGAGAAGCTGTGTGATAAAAGCATTAGGAGAATCCTGAAACATGGTCCCCTTGGAAACAGCACATAATAAATAAAATTCTGGGTAAAAATCTTTCAAATTTTATAAATAAATTATGCACAAAATCTCCGGAAAAATACATTTCAAGTTTCATGAGAATGCACTGACCAGTGCAGTGGTGAAAACCCGGTAGATGCTACAAGTCTAAAAGCCCCAACTCCGTTCACTGTAATTTGGTACAGAGTTAAAAATAGAACAGTTAAATCAGCCACTTCCTAAGCACTTCCTGATTGTGCAATGTGAACAACTTTTAGTATAAAATATTACACAGTAATTACTGCAATGAATAATAAATATGTCTCTATCACAGGAAAACAATCACCAAGAACCAGCCGCACTCCTAAATGCCTTTACAATAAAATTTTAAAGCAGTGAATACCCACGCACTCGCACAAACAGGGGCAGAAGATTGACCCCCACTTAGTGTTCTGCAGGTTCAGATCTTTCTTTTTGACAATGAGTTCCTGCCACGCGAATTTTCCCCCCCCCTTTTTTTTTTTTTTTGTTTTGTTTTTGGTTTTGTTTTGTTTCCTTCGGGCCGTGCCTTTCCCATTCCCTCACGGCACGGCCAGGTGCTGCTCCGCATGGCTTCAGTGCCTGCGCTGCCGCAGCACCGGGATGGCCCAAACCGGGGCTGGGGCTTTTACACGGGGCTGGAGCTTTTGCACGGGGCTGGAGCTTTTACACGGGGCTGGGATTTTACACGAGACTGGGAATTTTACACGGGGCTGGAGCTTTTACATGGGGCTGGGATTTTACACGGGGCTGGGGCTTTTGCACGGGGCTGGGGCTGTTACACGGGGCTGGGACTGTTACACGGGGCTGGGACATCACCACGAAGTCACTCGGCAGGCACTGAGGTTTCCTCAGCTCTTCCCAAAATTCAGCTGTCTGCTCGCCCAGCCCGTGCCCGGCAGTGCCACGCTGAGGGCTGGGGCGCACAGCTCGGGCCCCCGCTCGCCCGGGGTACGAAGACGGCCCGCGGGGGGGGGCAGCCGGCTGGGCCCCGTGTGTCCAGCCCGGGCCCCCCGCTCGCCCGGGGTACGCACACGGCCCGTGGGAAGGGGCTGCCGGCTGAGCCCCGTGTGCCCAGCTCAGGCCCCCCGCTCGCCGGGGGTACGAACACGGCCTGTGGGAGGGGGCTGCGGGCTGAGCCCCGTGTGCCCAGCCCGGGCCCCCCCCTCGCCCGGGGTACGCACACGGCCCGTGGGAAGGGGCTGCCGGCTGAGCCCCGTGTGCCCAGCTCAGGCCCCCCGCTCGCCGGGGGTACGAACACGGCCTGTGGGAGGGGGCTGCGGGCTGAGCCCCGTGTGCCCAGCCCGGGCCCCCCCCTCGCCCGGGGTACGCACACGGCCCGTGGGAAGGGGCTGCCGGCTGAGCCCCGTGTGCCCAGCCAGGGGAAGGCCGCAGCAAGGAGCGGGCTGGGATGCAGCAGCGGCTGGAACCCCTGCAGGCACAGCGGCAGGAGGCCGCGGCCCGGCTCGGCCCGGCTGCGGGGGCACGGGCAGCGGGCACGGACACAGCACCCGACTCCGAACCGCAGCGAACTCCTCCTGCCTCCGAAAGCGGCTGGGCACGGCCCAGGAGGTGCCGGAGCTCCATCCTCGCCGACACTCCGCCCCTGCCCTGGACAAGGTGCGGGGAAGCCGGCTGAGCACGGTGGGTGGCCAAGGTGACCTCCAGAGGTCCCTTCCAGCCGCAGTCACCGCGCGACTCTGCCCTAACCCAGCAAAGCCAGAAATGCGCCCAGCAATTAAATAAGACAAAGAAAGTCATCTCTGTGATCTGCTTCTGGACAAAGAACAGAGGCTGCCCGTGGAGACTACAAAATCAGCCTCTCTTTCCCCTGCTCACTGGAAGTGTCTCCAATGCTATGGGGAATTAACGGCTCCTTTAGCAAGATTATTAGTTCTTTTTATAGTTCCGCCTTGCCTCCTTTTCCTAATGAATCTAGCCATGCATAAAGTATTCAAATTACCCTAAGTCAATCTGTTTTGCATGGGAATAAATCTCTACGCTGGGCGCAGTGTCACTAAGCGCTGGCAATTACAGCACAAAAGAGGGGAAGTCATCAACTGCAGCGTGCTGCTGCTCCTCCAAGACTGGAGTGGAGTGATACCTGCTCTCAGCCGGGACAAGAGCCTTCAACACCAGTTTCGAGCCCATCAGCTGTACAGGTTAAAAACAGATTAAGAGACTTTAAGAACTGTTGATTTTTTTTTTTTCCCCATTTTTGTCCTTTCAGTTTTTTTTGCATCACCGTAGAGACAAACACTTTCTGCAAGTGACAGTTCAGCTTCTCCTGTAATTGCACAGCTGGGCTCAGACTTTAGGAAAACACAAAACCACGGAACAAAATCGTAAAAAAATACAATTTCCTTCTTCAGGTAATAACGAAGTATTTTCTTCATACGTATGTGTTACGTTAAAACAAAGGGTTTCGTATTGCATATGAAACTGGACTGGGCTGGCATTTCAGTTAGTTGAGCAAGAATTTTGAACAATCATATTTCTATCGCTTTCAGCATGCACAACAAGAATTTTGAAAAATCCTTAGATTTCTATCACTTTCAGTATGAACAAGAAGAATTTTGAAAAATCATTAGATTTCTATCACTTTCAGCATGCACATTCTGTTATCTCCAACATCTGTATCTACCTTTTTTAGGTAACAGACCCTATTGAATACAACACAAAGCAAGTCTGGCTTACAAACATGACTGACTATTCTGACACGAAATTAACTATAACATCAATAAATGGTAAAACTACTTCCTTTTACTACCGGGGAATGGAGAGGGAAAATAAGAGTAAGTTAAAACTAGTTAAAATATTGCAAAAAATCATTGCCCAAAGGCTCAGGTGTACCTTGAAAACATGCAAACATGACTCGAAAACATGATCCGAGGTTCTGTGTGTGCCAGGCAGGCCTCCGGGGTAACCCCGCCTACAGCGAAGAGAATTCTATTTCTCACTTTAATCTCTGAAGTCCATTTCTTTTAAAGGCAGGGCACACCCACACTGCCCCTGTTGCAGACATCATAATCTACCTCAGAGCTGAACACATGACTGTAAAAGAGGCCCCTCAGTCTGCTGAATGGATCTTTCTTAGAGCAGTGAAAGGTAGAGCAGTGAAAGATTAAAACGGAAAACAAAGCAGATTTTTATATCACAAAATAATCTTCATCTTTTAGCTAGCTGGATCAAATTAAAATGAAGTAAATCTAAAATTAAATGCTGAGAAATCCAATCAGCAGTTCCTTTTTAGTATGTATAACCCTGGAATGCAATGGTGACCATGCAAACTTTACACGCCCACTGGAAGAAATAGATGGACTTTGTTATAAAAACAATTCCTTGCTCAAGTCTTCTTGCACTCAGTATAGTACCAAGATGGGAATAAACCCTGCAAAGTGTATTTTTCCTTTCCTTAATGCTCCTTCATTAGCTCTGTTATTAAAAGAGAAGTCTCAGTAGCTGCCATGGATTTATTAACTCAGTAGCTTGTTATCAACACAGAACTCAGTTATGTGAGGAGAGAAATAAATGGTACTTTGCAGAACTGCAGTACTAAGATTAAGTGACTTTTTCATTTCATTTTCTCCTTATCCACTCTTCCAGGTAGTAACTTTATGCTCTCCTAATTATAAACCCTATTTTTTATGAGCAATCAATGCTAGTAATAATATAGATGTTGTGCAGTCAAATGGACTGGTCATGACACCGAGATATCTGATAATGGAAAAGACAGAGTCTATAAAGCCATACCTCAAAGGTACCTGATTGGAATTTGCATTATCCTGCAACAAGAGTAAAAGTTCTCTTACATCATTATCTCTCAGCCCTTACATTAAAATTATAAATGCATTACAAACTGCTACCTTGGGCTTGGTACCTTAGTTGACTCCTTTTTCCCCTCCTAAATAACCTCCCCAAGGTGAAAGAATTGACCTTTCCACAGCTGACAATAATAATAAAAGCTGCTTAATGCTCAGAGAAAGGAGGTACTGGTTTGAGTTGCCTTGAAAATGATCATAGCAAGAAGGTAGAACTCTCGGCGATTAATAAAATATTTAAAATTTCATCTTTTTGAAATAGTTTTGACTATGCAAAAGAGAGAAACGCATGCTGTAAGGGAATTTGTATGGCCCGTGCCTTTGGGAATCAATGAAAGCCTTTACATCAAACATTTATTTCTTCATTCATGTAAAATCTTGTTCACTAGGAAATCCTACTGAAGCACATCTTGTTTTCATGAGCAACCAAAGGAAAAATCCTCATGCAGTCCCAAGCACTGCACAAGTGCCATAGTGAACATGGAAAACAGTCAGAAGAGCAAGATAATTTCCTACAGGTATGGAATGATTACAGACAAAATGAGGAAACTACTCATTTAAGTAGTTTTAAATGGATATTACATCACAATAGATGATAATTCCAAGGACCACACACTTCATCTGTAATAATGATGGCACTGGCAGTTACTCCACAGAAAAAGGTGGAAATCTGAAGTGCATCTTACAAGCACCATTTTTTCTGATCAGGATAACGAAATATTTTCTCTCTGGTCAAAAAACAGACTGGTTTAAAACTGTGACAAGTTAGGTTAAATTCAATTCACTTGAGCCTGGGTAGCCTCCAGTTTTCTCCTTGAGCTACCCAAGCACAGGGAAAACTGAAGCCAACTTATCCTTTGCTGTAGCAGCATATTACCAACTGCTCGAAGGGACAACCCAGGCCAAAAATTAACATCATTATTATTACTATTATTATTTTCCTTTATGGACTGCAGGCACCTTCATCACCTTTAGCTTCCCGACAATGAAAGGTAAATCTTTGTGGGAAATGGAGTTGACAGAACCTGAGGCAGAAGCAGAACTGATCCAGAGTAACCCAGCAGGGAAGTCCATCCGTACTTTGGCAGTTAGAGCTGAACACTGCCTGTGGTACTGCCTGGCCTGTCCCTCTGACATTCCTGGAGATCCCAACTGAGAAAAAAGCCAGGAAAGGAAATTAAGAGCTTCAAAACTGCTGCTGCTGTCTGAGGCACAACCCTTTTTGAGAGAAAATGGCTCTCCTAACCTCAGTTCTGTTAAGACTCAGTCCATCTCTGTGAGATTTGATTTCAAATTGATCTTTCAAAATGTATGGCCTATATAGAAAAAAAATAGCAATAAGGTAAAAATCAGTTATGGGAGAAATACAGCCAAAATAACACCACAGAAAGGGCTCTGAAATAGCTCTTTTCAAAAGATAGTTATTGCCAAGAGATGAAACAAGCAAATAAAACACTCTTCTAACTGGGTTAAGGGAAACTGTGCCGTTAATATGTTTTCTATTAATCTTTAAGTATTTAAATCACTCCTTGTTTCAACCTAAACAGGCACCCTACACAGGGCTGGCAAAATCTGAACTGGACCCTCTATAACCATCACACCGTGGCATCTGACATTCACTTGGATTTGGTGTTTTTGTAACCAAAAACGAGAACAGCTCAAGGGATCCAACATTCCTGTTCTCAGCTTTTCTTTTTTTTTTTGCTGAACAGAACCTCAAATTCTTGACAATCAAAGTTAAATGCCAGCTAAAAAGGTTATTTTAGCATCAGTTACAAAGAAAACACTGAGATTTCAAGCAAACCCTGGAGCTGTAAGGTCGAATTCTATAAATCCTGGTTTATTTTGGTTTAGGTCAAGAGTTTCATGTGAAAACTGAGTGATAACTTGGGTTTATAAATGTTATGATCGAGAAACAGAAACTTACCCTTAGGCCAAAAAAGCGCAGGTTTTTGGTGTTTGCTTTTTTTTTTTTTTTTTTTTTTTAAAGCCCCCAAAATCAAGATACTACAGCTGAACACATTCATTATAAAGGCATCATTTGTTGACCTTACCATAATTTAAAAAATATGTTCCTGGCCTGGTTACTGGGATATTTAGAAATATATTGATCTATATGGTGTTGAGGAGGAAGAAAAGGTTTTAGAAGGAAATAAGGAGGAAGAAAAAGCACTGAAGAGAACTGCAGCACTTAAAAGCATGTCTCTGAAGACTGAATGGTTCCTCCTCAGGAAAAAAGCAGAAACACACATCTCCTGAGTTATCTGCAGGAGTCAGGAGTGTCGTGTTCTGTTCAAAAATACTGCCTTCAAAGCTGTTAAGTCATTTAGGTAACACACAGCACCTTCATTTTAAGGCTTCCAGACTATTCTGTGCGAACAATTTCTCATGGAGAAGATATGTGGCTGTTTGGATCCTCTTTAACTTGCTAAATAAATTTGTTAATACCCAGAAGCACTGTAGTACAGAAGCAGGTTTAAAATACAGAGAGTTAAAGAATTTAAGCCCCGACACAAAAGAGTTTTACTCAGATTAAAAGGGAACAAAGACACGTCTAATCTTTGTGCTGCCACTCAGACCCAGCTTGCTGGGCACCGTTAATTGTAGCCTTTGAGTCACAGGAAAATGCAGAACATCAGTAGAAAACCCATTTATTTATGTCCTGTGTGTTAGACACAAAAATGCTTTAAAATGGAATAATGTGGGAACTTTTAATGCTAAATGGCATGTGTGATGACATTTACCAGCTCAGCGCGATCCAGCTGTGACCACAGCCAGTGCAGCACAACAACAGTCACACTTCTGCAGCCCAAACTGAGGATATTGGCCGTCTGTATCATAATTCCAATAAAGGAATAAATACTTACCCTATTTAGAGCTGAAGTTTCGTATTTGTAGGATTTGTAAACTCTATTTTCAAATAATCAGTTTAAAGTAAATTTTACTATTGCTTACTCCGGGCCTCAGGATTTCAAAACAACCCAAAAAACAAAGAAAGCATTGGCCCAATAAGATAAGATTCCTTAAACCTTTGAATGATCTATTTAATATTTTAATTGGACTTTGCTTTCTTTGTTAATAGCACCGCTTGGGATACGCAGTGAAAGCTCTTCCACAAGAGTAGCAATGGAAAAGCCTTAGCAGGAGACAACACATGCCTGCCTCGGGGGCTACAAGACAAATCAATCTCTTTTTCTCCTTTCCTCCAAGGGTAATTGGCCTTTAAAATTACAGAGAAAAATAGGCCTTCATGTCAGTACAGTGCGGACACATATACAGCCATTTTCCATTTCTTCTGCAGTTGGAATTCTCAGCTGAGAAGTAAACTTATAAAAGTGGGGAAATAAAAAGAAGATGAAGAGGAACGATTGCATCAGTTCAAATCCCCTCCAATAACGAGCAGCACTGTGACCAGCATTTGAGGCTGGAATTTACTGAAACCTGCTATGAATAGCTGTCATTTTCCTAGGCAGTATTTTTTTATTCTTGATTGTGATAAAATTTTCTTGAATTTTTGTGACAGCCTGTACCACTGGCATTCATAGAGATTTATCACAGAATTTAGTTAAACTGAGGAGTTGTAATTATTGCTTCATTTCCCATAATATCTCACAAAGTAATACTGATTTTTACCTCATTCTTACGAAATTGCCTTTTCCAAGGAGCAATCATGGCTATGAATATCCCTACAATCCTTCTGCTGTGCTGTACACATAATCATGGAGAAACTCAGTTTCAGCCTTTGAATACTGGTAAATTGTATACAGTGCATTTAAATTGGCTAATAAATTGTTTCATAGCAGTGAAACTCAGATGATAGTCTTCTTACTTTTCTGATTGCTATTAAATCTGATTTGCAATACATTAATCACATCATACTTTTAATAAGAGATTGTCATGTGAAAATATTTCCCTGTGCATAAAGATGAGCAATCAGCTGAGCTACAACTGATATATAAAAACAAGAACAAAGTTGAAAAAAGTCAAAACAACTTAGTGTTTTAAAAACAGGACTGATATTCCCTCGAAACAGAGCACCGAAAGCACTAAACCTTTCATGTGAACTCGCTCACTGGGAGTGTGTGTACAGGTGTAAAGCAATTATTAGATTTGATATCTGAATGAACTCAGGTTCCCATTAGAGCCTGAATGCTTCAATGACCCTATTATTTTCCTTCCAATGCTCCCAGACCTGATCAACTTAATTATTCTGACTAGTGAAACATTTAGGACATGAACGTATGACTTCTTTGAAGCCAAATGAGACAAATGAAAGTACTTCATAAAACATCTCAAAAAAAAGAATACGACACGTGAGATGATGTGTCAAATCCAGCAAGGTCAGGACTAAGTAAGAATAACAAAGAAAAAGAAAGATCCACAGTAATAAAACTACAATTATTCAGATATTTTTTTCCCTTGAACCTCTCATTTGTAACCTCTCCTGTATAGTGAAAAGATTTAGGTTATGAATCAGAGTGGTGAAACAAATTTCAGAGAGTAAATTAACTGTCTGCTTCAGCACTGGAAGAATCCAAATCTCGAAACAAAGAGATTGTGATTCTTCTCTCATGACTACACACACACTTTTAGTAGTTGTCCGAAAGTAAAAGTTGAGCCTCTACTAAAAGAGACTTCGTGTCAGAGAGGACAGATTTGCTGATGTGAAAGATGTGTTTCCCTGTTTTAATTGTCCCTACTATTTCACTGCTAAGGAAAAGCGTGTGACACTGCAAAAAACACGTATTCACATTTTAACCAGATCTGTCCGATGCTAATACAGCGTATTCTTCATAAATAATGCAATTTAAAATGGCTTCCAAACCGCCCTGCTCCCAGCTCCCCTACTGACGCTTGCACTCCTCCAGTCTGTACTGGCTCTGACGGCGAGGTGAGCGTGAGGCTCCAGAGCAGCGCCGGGAAGGAGGCAGGAGGCGGTGGCAGGTTCTGGGCTGGTGGCACACGGGGAGCCCCAAGCTGGCACGCTCTCCTGCCCTGCGTCCGTCCTTCCCGAGGCTCGGGCTGACGGCCGCCTGCTGGGTGCTGGTTGGTGATGGAAGAGATGGGGCAGATCGCTCAGATGCATGTTGTGGTGAATTGACCAAACACGAGAATAACCAGG
>VWPU01011259.1:0-59292 GCA_013398955.1 Callaeas wilsoni
ATATATATATATATATATACCTTCTTTTAATTTGCCCCCTGCCCTATGGATACGAGCCTGACTTTTAAAAAAAAGTCTATCCCCATCTTTCTTACAAACCTCCCTTAGGAACTAGAAGGCAAGGTCTCTCAAGAGCCTTCTCTTTTCCAGGCTGAACAACTGTAGCTCTCTCAGCTTTTCCTCATAGGACTGATGTTCCATCCCCCTGATGATCTCCCCGGCCCTCCACTGGACTTGCTCCAGCAGGTACACATTCTTCTGGCCCTGTGGCCCACAGAGCTGAATGCACTGCTCAGGTGCGGAGGGGCAGAGTCACCTTCCTTGACCTGCCAGCCATGCTTCTTTTCGTACTTGATTTTTGCTCTCCCAGGTCTAGGTCTTTATCTGACCATTTTGAACTTGCTCATTTCCCTGTCTCATCATCCCACCCCATCCTCCTCCTCACAGTATCCTGTAGCCCTCTTTCCAGGCTTCAGCTGTGGCATCAAGGCCCGTCTTCCTCTGCATGGACTGACTACAGTGGGGTCATATGCATTTGCTTCTACAGAACAAACTGCTTGGCATTGCTGTCTGTAGATTATAGCTACAACAATTATACAGACACGTGCAGAAGACAAAGGGGTCATGTACAGAAGGACCATGACAAGTCCTAAAGTCCGTGCAAAGCTATTACAAAGCTTGGGATCTGTTACTGGCAATGGTGGTAGTAGATTTACTGGGCTGCACTGCTACAAAGCTAATTATATTTTGTTTCTCCTGTCTATAGCCTATGTAGATACATACAAACTTATTGAAATAGCAAAGGTTTCCAGATGTGCACGCTTATTTTTACTGGGACTAATAATTTCACACCTAAAACTAATTTGGTGTCCTAAAATTTGCAGATCAAGGCTTCGGTGACAGTTCAGGAGAATGTGGAACAGTTTGCAGTTCTAACTATTACAGTTACCAAGCTCCAGATTTATACTTGTTCCAGAGACAGACTGGTGAACATGAAGAGCTCTCCCTTGAGGAAGGTCCAAGCAGGTCAAACAATTTTTCAAGAGATGAGAAAGTGAATGCATTCAGTCAGCTGAAGACAGAAAAACTGGTGGACCATGTGCTCACCTGGCTCCCAGCATTTGATGAGATTAAACTAATGTTTGCTAGGTGAGGATCTTCCAAACTTTTCCTGCCAGTTTTCTGAGGTACTTCTAATGCAACAGGACAAACTTGCTATAAACACTTGTGCCTGTGCTAAAAGTGAAAAACGTCACTGCAGAAGTAGGAACCACATGCTGGCACCTGAAATGTTGAAATACCATCCTGTGCTCACATTCTCCAGCATTGTACCCCGGGTTGAGCAAGCATAGTTTGTACCAGGACAGTGTGACACCGGTTGTGGGTTTTGGAGTCAGACATAGGTTCAGGTATGTTCAAGGGCTCTCTGGGCAGCCACAAAAAGCTGTCAAAAATCCCAGATATTTATTGTAGCTGTCCTAACCCGGCAGCCTCATGTGAGATGCAAAGGAGTGGATGGGCAGTGTAGCTGGTCATGTGTTCATGCCCAGGCAACCAGTCTGGTCTGCTCAGAGGCAAAGCACCATGACAGGACTCGGTAGGTATAATGCTTTGCATTGCAGCAGTTCCCTTTCCAGGACTACCAGTCCAGTATCACAAAAAATACAAGCATCAATTCTCTGAGAACTTGAAATTATTTTAGCTCATCACTTTCCCATGTCCTTTACCTCCCAGCAGTTTTTTGTCAGGGAAGACACCACATAATACTGAGCAGCCTGTATCTCACAGCTCCTGACAAGGTTTTCTCACCACCCCAGTTGCTGCAGTGCCCTTTGGCTGAGCAGGTCCCCTTGTGATCCCCAGCTGTGCAGCTGAGGACAGGATTCAGTGAAAACTTGCACATCACATTGCCTTTCCACTGCCAGTGTACCTGGATTTCTGACTTCCCATCAAAACCTAGCTTGCCAAGCTCCCTGACATCAGCCATGTCCTTTCTGTTGTCACTGTGTACTCTCCTGCAGAGGTTTTTCTCCTTTCACCTTGCAGTGAAGAATACTGTTAAATACTGGCTGGCAGCTGGTGTGTGAAGCTTCCTGTTGGAGAAAAGCAGGACAAAATGCCATGGGAAAAGCTGAGCTGTTACAATGCCTGAGCTCACTAGATGGCCTCATACACTGCAGAGAAGCTTTTCCTCCGGCAGTCCCCCCTTGTACATTCTGTTTAGGCATGCACTGGTAGGGACTTTTTAATTATTATTTTCCCTTTTTCTTCTTTTGCTATCTGTACCTGGATCCTTCTTCTTGATTCTTTGCTGCTTTTTCTTTCCCCTGGGCCATGGCAGTCAGTTTGTGGAGCAATTTCCTGTTATCAAAGCAAGCTATACAGCATGCAGCAGGAATGGGAAGCAGAAAAGAAAGCCAGTATGTGACCTTCATAATAATACTGTACCATAATAGTACAAGGTGGTACAGGAGCACAAGTGTTAAGTTTAGCATTTGGTGCCTTTCTGCAGTGCTCCCTGGGTCCATGGATGTATATTTTGCATGTCTGTCTGAAAGTTTGTTGTATTGTACATATTCAGGAAAAAAACTCTGCTAACAAGCATTTCCTACACTGAGATGTGTGACTCCACACAATCTTGTTGTGGGAACAACATGAGGAAGGTCTAAGGGGAAATGAGAAGAGATAAATAGCTATGCAAAAGGCACTGGATATTTAACAATCTGTAAGAAAAAGTTGCATTTGTCTGCAGTATTCTCTTGGTCACCCTGGCCACAGTTTCTAAGAGCACTACTGTCGAGCGGCTATTTACTACAGTACTGATTTCAGGCATAGGAGTTGGAAACAGAAGGAAAAGAAGGGCTCAAGCTCACAGTCAGATTAGCAGAGTGCATCACCTTATCATGCTTTAGATGAGCCATAATAATGAACTACAGCCCACCAGCACCTCTCTGCAAATGCCGGGTAAAGCACAGCGTCAGCCACTTTCACTGGGATATTTAGTGACCATGTTCATCTGCTGGTTCTTGGCTGAGAGGTTGGCTGGACAAGATCCAACAGCTAGACTTATTTTTTGGGTGAAAATTACTTACCCATGATTACTTACATCATGTGCACAGACATGATAAACTGAACATAACCCTTCCCACCTTTTGCTGGTGTGCCGTTGGCGAAAACCATTCTCATCCTTTGTCCTGCATCTTTTTTCTACTTAATGTTGGACATTTTGACGTTTGCAATTGTATTGACCTGTTCAAAAGCACTAGGATCCCTCTGCTTTCTTTCCCAACAGAATGTAACACCAAGAATACAGTGGCAAGGCAGTCTGCCTGGTACCTTTGAAAACAGTTTCTACTTTCTGTCTCAATGACACCCGCCTGAATGTCAGATGAGATTGGTGAGAGACAGAATGATGGTGAGAGCTGTGCTTGTGCTGCAGGGCCGGGCAGGAGCCATCCTCTCCAACACCACTGAGCTCTTTGGAACTACCACCTACATGAGGGGAAGTACATTCTCCTGTCACTTTCAGGTCCAAATGTCAAGCCGTCCAAAAGTAGCCTGAATCAGGCAGCTCCTGTTTCACCTTCTAAACTGGGATTAGTGTCTTCTGCAAAACAGTCCATGAAGAATTGTTTGAAGTCGGCATAAAGTCATTCCCTTGTTTCCCAGCAGTTTTTTTGAGGACTTCTTGGCCTCGAGGCTTTGGTACTTCCCAAAGAGTACATGTGAGTAAAGAAGGCAGAAGCAAGTAAATGTGGGAGGACTTTCTACAAGAGGATTTCTTGATCTTGATGCTGCAAGTCCGAAACACATAGCAGGAGGCACACAGTGGAGTGATGCGCAGAGACCAGAACAGTTCTGTAGCCAGAAGGCCACAAGACCACTCAGTGTGGATTTGGATCACAGGGGAGAAGCCAGAGATGCTTAAAGGCACAGCTGTTTTGGGCACAGAGTGGCATCTTTACAATGGTCCTACTTACCAGTCTTAAAATAGCATAGGCTGGAAAATATCAGCAGTCCTGTACCAATATCAGAAAACGTCTCTTTTTGACTGATAGCAACAGCTGGCATGAAAATACGAAGAGGGGAAACAAAAAAGTAAAGAAGGGTCGAATGAAATGGTAACATGCATGTTTCACACCATGAATGAGGCAAAATTTGTTAGAGGAGGGCATGACCACAATAGCCACAGCTCCTTCAGGGACTGTCAGGCTGACAGGAGCTTGCATGCTGCCTGTAGGGTGTGTACCAAGGAAGCTGCCAACAGCAGACCTGACAACTGCAGCCAGAGCCAGGGAGCTCAGCCACAACTGAGGCCAATTACAAATGAGGGAGAAATAATTTAGACAGCTGGTGATGTCCATCTGGCACTTAGTGACTAACCAGCCAGCCCTTTGGCCAGTCAAACTGACAGCCTGCACTTCCAACTGCCCTTGTCTGGTGGTACTCGTAATGCAGTCAGTGATGTTCCAGCACCCAGAATATTGTTGTTACTCTCAGTTTCTCTGCCATATTTCAAATAAGGCCTTTTTAGTTTAATTTTATTTTCAATCTGTCCATTCCAAAACACTGGGACAATTTTCCTAAATTTGAGCCATCACATTAATGTGATTACCTTTTAAGTTTTGAGTTAGAGATACACTTCAACATGTGCTTATATCCAAATACTCATCTATTCAAACCACTGGAACTATATACACACCTACAGTTTGATACCTGTTTATCTCTCTTGTTTGAATTCAAGGATTTGAGTACTGCTCTTTCATCTACTGCCTGATTGCTTCAACTATAAATGTTCATAAATGAAGACCCTTCAAACAATAAAGCTGGAAAAGTGTTCATAACTATACACCAATTGGCATGGATATCACAGGAGACAAACTTTCAAAAGTACCTGCATCCCATTTTCAAGAGCACCTTTACGGCTTTTAATGTGGTTTTGTACATCTCAGATGGCACCTACAGACACGTTCTGCAACCTGCAACTGGCCAGTAATTTCTTAACTTCCCATGTCCTGAGGGGGTGCACACTTTCCTACCTGAAGTAAACTGGAAAATGGGCCCCAGCCTTCCCAATACTGTGGACATCTGTGAAGTCTTTGCCTCTGGTTTCATGTTTCAGACAAAGCAAATTAAAATGATCTGTCGGTGCTGTAAACCCAAGCAGATTTTTGCAATGGTCTCACATTTACTATTATCCATTCTTCTGAACTTACTTTATTTGAGTGCCTTGTTCAAATACCAACATAAAAAAAACATAGTAGGCACAGAAAAGAGACAAGCAGGTCAGTTGCACAGGTAGGACCAAGAATATTCATGGTTTTGCCAAAAATCAGCTGAGGTTTTCTCCAGTCCAGGATCCCTGAGCATTAGGAAGACTGCGAGACTCAAAACCAGACAAAATTAACCATTTAGACTTTAGGAAATCCCTGCAAAACTTTAGCCTCTTTTCTCAAGTTACATAGCAGAAATTTCCACAGATGTGACATGGACCATCTCTCTTTGCTAGCCCATCTCTCAGCACCACCATTCCAGGCACAGAGATGGTTTGCACAGTCAAGGAGACCTGTGTGAGGGAGGTTCTTCGTAGTCCTGGGATGCACTGAAACCACAGAAGGTGAACTACCTTCTCATGACCAGCTAGCCCTGGGATCACAGCCAGGACTTGGCTTGGCTTTCTTCAGCTTTCTGCAGAAAGGATAATGAACCAACTGCAAAGTAATTTATTAGGAAGTGGGGGATTACCATACTGCTAGGTGCTTTGAGGTTCTCCTCTTTGACATTTACCCTTAGAAAGGCAGTCCTGTGCCACCTCTCTTCTATGATCAGCTTGAGGTCAACCATCAAAACACAGACCCTGGCACAGCTTTAGAAGTTCTCTTAAAAAGAAAGATTTACACCCCTTTTAAAACCCATCCCATTGTACAGATACTCCACTGGATGTTTTTTGCTCCACTGAACCAAATCAGCCCAGATGTCTGCTTTATCCTGATTCTGATGCTCCGCAGCTCTTGGGAAGTCCAGGGTCAAGAATTTCACCCCTCTGAGACCCACACAGGCAGGAAGTCATCAGCTGACTCCTACCAAAAACATGCAGCACGAAGTCAAGGCAAACTTTTCAGCATTCCACTGCTAAAACTGTACTTCATTCCAAGTTTTCATGAGCCAGTAAGGGGGACTAGAAAGGCACTGCCACATTATTAAACATGCTCTCCTTTTATTTTATTTGCACTCTAGCACTGTGAAGGTTCAGATAACAATGACTCATGTCTGGCTGATGTTAGGTAATGTGGAGCAAAGGCTGGAAAAGGGAGCCTCAAGTATTATCAAAGCAATTTTTCCCATTCATTTCTCCATTCACACAGCTCTGTAGCTGGCTATATTCACCACTACAGCTCAGCAATAACACCACACTTCCAGGGATCTCTCTGCAGAATTATAGATGCTGTCCAAGGACAAATTCAATCTACAATTTCTCCACAACACAGAAGGTTGTCTTACATTGTACATGAAATCCAAAGATGTGCTCATGATTACCTGAGCAGTTGGGGGTGTCTAGGAACTGGCTAGCTGTGATTTCCAGTTGAGACTGAAACAGCACCCAGGGGAGATTAGCATCCAGGTTTTTTGTCCTTCACAGTGCAGGTGGATACTTGTGAGAGGCATCGGATGAAATAAATAAATTAACCATGAAATTCAGAGAGTTAAAAAATAAAATACAGGCACTGTGTTTGGAAGGCCTGGATAGTTATAGCTCCGCTGGTCCTCTAGTGGTGTGGTGGGGTTAGATCATTGTAGATGAAATCCTGTACCCTTGGAAAGTGAAAGCCAGGCTCTGGGTGGCAGACGTAAAACTAGAGCCATTAATATTTAGCATATAGTCAGTATTTCCACAGCTCTCTATATAGATCCCAGGATGCTGTGGACTTGCTGCTTCCACCTACTCACCCACCTTCTCCTTCTCCAGGGGTGGTAAGCGATGTCTTGAGTTGGAATTCATTCATCATTTTATGGTATGATTTCATTCTTGTCCAGCTGAGAACAGCCAATGGGAAAAGGAACTGTGTGTTGCTCAGTGAGATGCAGTTGCCACCACAGGTCCACCTTCTCTGAACTCATATGCCAGAAATTAGTGCTGGTAGTCTGTGAAAGGAATGGCACAGAGCTCTCCATGTGCCCAAGAGGACCGGAGGCCTCCCCAGCCGGTAGTAGCAGCACCACCCACCAGCCCAGTGAACACTCAAAGAAATTGACAAGAACAATGGCAGGAAATGTCTAAGGGTGGAAACAACAAACCGAACACAGCCCAAGTTTCTGGGGGCTTCCTGATTGGCTTGATTTGCCTCAGCAGGAGCACTTCGGATAACCTTGGAGCTACCCCACCAGGGCAAAACGTCTCCCCAGTGAAGCCACGTTTGTTCCAGTGGCTTTCTGGGACATGGGGATGTTTGCTGCCCAGCACAAATTAATAAACAAGCACAACGTAAAAGCACTAAGATACATCAGATGGATGAAGCAGGATCAGGATGCTGCAGTCATCATGCTCAGGGTGGCAGCAGCTCAGTGCATCTCTCATTGCTCCCAGTGTAAAATCTGTCTCTTTCCATGGGGCCTGTTCCTTGCCTCACATCAGCCTTCCCCCTGGAAAAATGAACTGTGAGTTCCTGTAAGTGAATGACAGCAGAGGACAGATTTGCAAAGCTCAGATCCAAGAAACTGTTTGTATCAAGAAACAAACAAAACAAATTACGGCTCCTACTGGGTGTTCCCCTTCCTGCCCTGCTGCTCTTTTTCTGTCCCTATTGGCAAGCAGTGCAGGGGAATGGATTTGTGTATTTGTGAGGGTCATGTAATATGGGGAGTTTTTAAAGGGACTTAATAAAGTTCAGTGCCTGACACAGACTGACTGTCAGCTGCACATACCATCTAGTTCCTTTGTCAAGAACTACTGAGGGCATTTACTGCTTCAGGCAGTCGTGACTAAAGCACAACACAAAAGGCAAGGAAAAGTATGTTCACAAACATCAAAGGGAGGCAGATGGGATCCCTGTCAGTTGCAGCTTTTTATGGTAGTTGTGCTTTAATAGCCACAGGATAGCGGAATAATCCCAAAACTATAAAACTTTGATTGGGTTTTCATGTTTTCAGCCTGAATTTTTGGGGGTTCATTTCCATTTTTCGTACTATTCTCAGACTAAGTTCAGTCAACCACATGGTGTACCTTGGGTCAGAATGCTGGATGCTGAGCAATGCTTTTTGCACCAACAAGTAGGCTTGTAAGCACCATGTTCCTTGAAACAGCCCATTTTAAGCCACCACAACAGGAAGCAAATAGATAATCCCTTGTTTGCACCAGAAATCTATTACAAAGTCCATGCAGTTCTTAGCAGCAGCTGTGAGTCAAGTCAAACTAAAATCATGGAAATCTCACATGTACAGTGAGTATAGTTAATAATGCCGGCTAAGACATCCGCTAGGGATAAGCATGGACAGATGTACAATTGGGCTCTATAGGATTGGCAAACTGTATTGGATCAAGATGGGGGAATGGAGGCAAAATGACTTGCTGGAGACTACAGCAAGGATAAAAACAGATAGCTATAGCCCATGATTGCTTTTTTTGTCAACACTGCTTTTCTAGTTAACAACTGCAACATCTTTTCATTGCCATATGAAAAACTCACCTGCATGTGCTTCTATACTGCTAAAAGTTAAACATGGTGGGGGCAGGGAGGGATTCCAAGTAGCCCAAATGAGAATTCTGCTAGGAGTGAAGTCCTGATTCCCAGCAATAGAGAACATGCTGCCACTGACTTTGGATGGAGCCAGTGCTCTTCTGAACAGAATAAAAGGACTCAGCAGAAGTCTGAGTGGAAATAAACTTTGCAGTAATTTAAGGAAGACGAGAAGGAGGGGAAGGAGGAGAAGGGGCAGGAGAGGCAGAAAGGGAAAGTGCCTGTACCAGGAGAAGTTTTGTCTTTCACTCTAGGTGTGCTCTGGAGTTCTGCCAGGCACAAGTCTTGTACTGTCCTCTTTGCATCTGCCCTTCACTGCAGCAGCCCCTGGGTGGCTGAGAAGCACAACTCTCTGCAAGAATTTCTAGGCGTGACCCTCGTCAGCTCCCTGCAAAGAGCAGATGGAAGCACAGAGAGCACCTCCCCAGGTCTCACAGGGAGACAAGATAGATGTTTGAGGAAAAAGCTGCAGAGACCTGAGGTCCAGACAGGAGACAACATACCCTCTCCAGCCCTACCTAACGATGCTACCTTTAAACCCAGTCTCCCATGTGCTTTGCTTTTCAATGCAGCACTGCCTGCACTCTGAACTTGTGGAATTTTGTGGCATTTCTGCTGTAGCCCCTTCAGAAGAATGTCCCTAAGCACCACATCTACATGTCTTCTGAACTCTTCCAGGGACGCTGCTTGCACCACTTCTGTGGTCAGACTGTTCCAATGCTTGGCAGCCCTTTCAGTGAAGAATTTTTCCCTACTATCCAATCTAAACATCCTCTGGCACAACTTGAGGACATTTCCTCTTGCCTCATCACTTGTTACCTGGGAGAAGAACCAGGTAACCTCCACTATAACATCCTTTCAGGTAGTTGTATAGAGCAGTGAGATCTCCTCTGAGCCTCCTTCCAGATTCTTCCCCAGCTTTGTTGCCCTTCTCTGGACATGCTCCAGCAACTCAATGTCTTTCTTGGAGTGAGGGGCTCAAAACTCAATGCAGGACTCAAGGTGTGACCTCACCAGTGCCAAGGACAAGGGGACAGTCACTGCTCTGGGCCTGCTGGCCCTGCTATTCTTGATACAGGCCAGGATGGCATTAGCGATCTTGGTCACCTGGGCACTCTGTTGGCTCGCGTTCAGATGGCTGTTGACCAGCACCCGGAGTTCTTTCTCTGCAGGACATCTTTGCCTTGCTCATGTTCTGTCCTGAGCACCTCATGAGCCTTAGCAGCTCATTTCTCTTCTGACACTGTAAATCAGAGACAAAAGGCGTATTCCCGGTTTGTACATGGGAGGCTGAAATCTCTTCAGAGAAAATATTTTCAGGCTTGTTTTTTTGTTTAACTTTTCTTCACTTAAAAAGATGATGGAGATTTTCCAGGCTTCCTGCCTTCCCTGTAAATGCTTCTAGGTAACTCAATGTGCATCTCCAGTATATCAGTATGTACAAGAATTGCAGAAAAACATCCTCCTTCCTTGGCAGCCTGCAGTGTGGGTACTGCATAAGGTCATGCATTCATTTTCGTCGTACATCTGCGCTAACCTTGGGTAGCTGCAGCAGTCAGCACTGCTGCACGATGGAAGAATGAGCACTCAGCCGTCATCCGCCAATTGCTCTCCCTCTATTTCTTGGATCTGTCCCAAGATATAAATAACACAATCCACTGTACAGCTGAACTGCTGACATCTGTTGCTAAACCTAAACGAATTTCATGTGCATAGCTGCCACGAGACAACAAGCTGTTTTTCACAGGGCTGGCCACACCTGTGTTGCTTTTCTAATCTCTGGGTGCGTGCTGCTGTGTACAGGGACATTGTGCTGGGGAAAATTGCGCTTCCAACCCTGCTTCACCCAGACCACATCTTGCAACACAAGAGGATTTTATGACCAAAAGCCACACTGGTATGTTTGTCCCTTGTACTCTTGTGTGTCCTCAGACATTCCAGGACATCTGTCCTGGCGCTCATCCTGCCAATTTTACTTAAAGCCATGGGAAAGCAAGCAGGTTTCTGCAGGATTCAGTGTTTTTCCTGAGCCATTGTACCTTCACCTTTCAATTGCAAAGTACAGCACGTATCCTATCTCAAGTGGCTATTTTATCTTCCTTGCCTTTCTCCTGCCAGCTCAGTGAGTACCAAACAATGAACCACAGATGATGCACCTCTGTATTTCCAGTGTAAGTCCTGTCTGTTTTCTGATGTGACTATCTGTCTGTCCAGACACGAACATCTGCATGTCTGGTTCTGTGCAGGCCAAGCATTTTATACCAGTTGTGGCTCTTACTTCATTTGCCTTAATATTTTGGACACTGGCCTGTGAAGATCCAGAGGCAGGAGGCCTGGATCTGGGAGGGAAGAAGAAAATGAGGCTAATTGAAGAGGAGAGAGAAAACCCAGCTTCACCAGGAAGAGCATAAATAACCATTTTCATCTTACCTGGCTGGGCCAAGAAACCAGAACATTTGTGCCATTTCTTTTAAACACAAGTGTTCCAGAGGCTGAATGATTCAGAAGCCAGGGCAGGTTACCTGCCTACAAGGGCAGGTTAAGCTATCAGGACATTTACTTGACTGATCAGGGACTTGGTCAGATCTGCCAGGTTCTGTCTGGAGCCTGATCAGGAGAACGAACAGGAGCTTTCTGATCCAAACACTCTGTTATAAGCACACAGAGAAAATAAGGAGACTCTGCTCTTTCACCTCTTTGATCACTGGCCATTGGACTGGGTTCAGAACAGGTTGTTTTTAAACTTTTTTTCCCTTCCGTTCCCAAAGGAGGGTTAAGCCATCTAGTCCTCTGCTCTAAGGGCCAGCATCCAAGGCATAGTGATTCACCGATTTCCAGTCAGTGATCTGCCATCTCCTGAGTCAGTGGGAAGTTTTTAAGATTGGAATCTCACTCGGGCTGGAGACATCTCACATTTGAAGAATACTGGAAGTACTGGGCTTAGAAAATTTTACACTGGTAAAAGTCCAGAAACAAGTGTGGGCTGTAAGTGCCATGAGGGCAAAAAGTTTTGTGGTACAGTGATATGAGGAAATCATAGTAGACTGAGATAACATCTTAAGGAGAGAAAAAGAAGCTCATGAAAAAGTGGTTTCAGTTAGAGGAAGAGTCATACCAGAGTGCTGAAAGTTCCCATATTTAGGAGATTTTTTGCTGTATCAGGCAAACCACAGGTAAAAGTTAATATGCAAACAGTGTTGGTTTGGCAAGGAAAGGGACTCAATTGTATAACTTCTTCAATTCTAGGTTAAAAAATTTGCATTACATTAAGTCTTCTACATCCACAGCAGGCAACATTGTAGTAGTTAAATCAAGGTAATGGTTGTTGTGTTTTCCACGTCATCATGCTTAGCTTAAGAAGTCCTGTGGCCAATGCTTGACTTGGTTGCCTTGGTTTGTCTAAAACAGCATGGATTAACCTCATCCTACACCAGGCAGATGCCGAATATCATTATACTGCCCTCTCTGTGTATGTGTGTATACACATTTACTTCAGAAAGCAAAGTGAATTGTGGAGTTTTACTTCTTTTCTCAAGGTCCTCAGCTGGCACTGGGATGCAACCTTTTCCAGATGGAGGGAATTGTCTCCCTTCTCATATGTTCAGCAAGATTCATATGGACTACCAGAACAACTCATTCAGCATCATGCCTGAATCTATCCAAGCACTGGTTGGCAATAAGGGATTCCCAGTTTTTCAAGTCACTGAGGTTTTGCCTTTTCAAAGATATTAATTAAGTTTGCTGCTCTTGAATTTCAACTGCATTCTGTAAACAGCAGCCTGTTAGAAATCATAAGATGTGCCCTGCCAGCTTTACTCTTTGAAAGTGAGCTGTACAAAAAAGGATGAGCACTGCAAAAAGACTGAACTAAGAGGCATAGAATTACTCAACACTGAAATCCCATTTCAGCCTGCAACAGACCCGAAATCAAGCAGGTTTTTTGCCATCAGCACTGGCTGTGTGTTGATATGGAGTGACATCCACAAATGGTCTCACTGGCTTCAGCACAACTGCTGCTGTTTGCTAAGAGCACTAAGCCAATGTGGAAACTAAACTAAAGATTATTCAGTGATTTCCCCCTTCCCTACAGCAGACAAAGGGTACTGTTCACAGCTGTGGCATATAGATTTCGGTTCCAGTTTCACAGGCATGTTGGCTTACAGACAGGTTGCTGGTGATTGGCAGTTGACACAGGTAATAGGAAGTTTGTCAAGGGCTGAGGTGCTGGACTGGGATCCAGTTATTCTGCTTTAAAAGACTTACATGTCTTTCAGGAGCACCCTTTGCCCTTGCAAGTTCATGTTCCAAGGTTGTTCTGAACCTGGGTAAGCTATCAGGTACCCCACTGCCCCAAAAAGAAATGGGAATGAGAGGCCCATGGAGCTGAGCATTTTTGCCAGTGCACTTTTGCAGAAGGCACTGTACTTCCAGGAGGGTGAACCTTACATGTAAAATTTCAGTTTCTGGTTTTGCTGTGTGGTCAAAAGCTACCTGAGGGCAAAATCCTTGAGACAGGCACAGAGTTTGTGCAGAGATCAGTTTCATCCCTTCTGACAAGCACAGTTATCCCTAAACTTGGTGTTTAATTCTCTGTTCAGTAAATATCAGGGGTTTGTTGTAGTGTTCTGCTTATGACTCTACCTTTTCAATACCAGCTGTAACACTTCAGGATGTTCAGCTCTGAGAGACTTGATACTACTTACTGTCTTTTTTGTGGCTTTTATATCAATTTGATTTATGGTGTCAGTCAAGCAGTAGCAAAATAATCAGTTAAAGTTGAACCATCCCCCACTTTATGTATGCATCCGTCACCTTTTCCCTTCAAGTGTTTACTGTGATTAGGTCTTTCCTGTTTTTCTCTTATGTCCTGAGTACTTGTATACTTTCCTTATTAGCCCTGATGAATGTTCTTTTTTCCACTGACATGCCAGTGTGTATGCTGCAGACATAATTTTTATAACATTTCTGTTTTCACTGCAGAAATTGAGTGAGTGTTTCTCAGGTACAACCCAGAATGCATAGTTAGCACAGGCTAAAGAAACTGGTCCATAAACCTGCAGCTGTTCTCCCTGTTTATAATGCTGTTACCTTCCTACCTGAAAAACAAAACACTGCTAAATCAAATGTAGATACCTCTAGAAGTCATGTGTCTGCTAGAGTTAATTAGCTGCATAGAGAAGGCTGTTTTCTTCAGGCATAGTTCTGCTGACTTAGGATTTGTGTGTTCCTGTTGCAAACCAGTGTGACTCTGCATCAGCATCTGCGTTCACTCTGTGAATGCCCTGCAGGACCATGCTCAGGATCTCTCCTGGGTCTGAGGAAAGGCACCTCAGGCTGGAATAGTCTCTGCTTTTAAGCAGAGAGGAAGATGACTGGCCAGGTTTATGGGTTTCAATGTCTTAGTGTGGGAAAAAGAAGAAACAGAGGAAATCCTTCACCTGAGAAAGTGCTTTCAACACCTTCAGATTGGAGCACAAAACAGAGTCCTGTATCCAAGCACAACGTGTGCTGGGTACTGAGTGCTAAATGTAAATGCACATGTACACATACCACAGATCCAAGCCTTGCCTTCTGCCTCTTCATCTCTTAGATCTCCCTGCTTAACTCCCATTTTTGTCACCTGAATTACAGTATTCTGTCCTACCTGACAGCTCCTGTGGTCCATATCCCTGCATCTCTGCAGGAGAATTCATGTGCTGTTTTCTGCCTCTGGTCTTCTCAGAAGCTGCACTGGCTGCCTTGTCCACACTAATGTAGAGCCCAGGTAGGTCAAAATCCCACCAAACACACAGACCAGACTTCCTTTATCAGCCTGGTACATCTCCTTCCCTTGCAGTACTGTAAGGTCCTGGTCTGAATTTTGTACGGCATGATAGCTACAGACTCTAAAAGAGAAGGCCTGTAAGTAGCCTTAAAATAAATTTTTCCCCCTATCATTCAGGAGTTTCAAGACCCAATTGGAACAAGCCGTGATCATCCCAGCCTGATCATAGCTGACCCTGCTTTGAGCAGGAGGTTGAGCTGGAGACTTCTCAAAGTTGTTTCCAGCCCTTATTATCCTAGAAGCCTGTAGTCTTACTAACCAAGGAATCATGGTCCTCCAAATGACAGCAAAATGCAGCATCCCTTCAGCTGTTTGTGGTTCCTTCCTCTTCATAGCAGGATAGCACTGTTAACATGAAAAGGAAAGTCACTTAGCTTCCTAGCTTATAAAAACAGCCCCCCTGAAAATCCTCTTACGCTCTTGGGTGCTTATGAGAGCCATCCATTAGAGAAAGCTGCAGGACAGACAAGAAACAAGGCAGGTTTGGCCTTCTGAGTGACAAAATTTCCCATTTGTTTCTGTGGTATTTGGGAAAACACGACTTTAATACAATCACTGAAACAAAACCCTTGCCCATGCCACAGCAACCCCAGACTCTCTGACCCAGTTTTCTTCTTATATAAACAGTTTAGCAAATCTCAGTCATGAGGTAAGTGCCTAGGCCAATGAAGCAGAAATACTAACAGTCTATTTTATACCACTTCTGCCTCACCTGAATGTGCATTTTCTTTCTTAATTTTCTTCCCTACGACACTTCCGATATTGTAGTTGTTTATGTAACTGGCTTTATTGTTGTGGCCATCTTTCAAAGGCCAGCCCAAAATCTGCTAAGAACTCTACTAAAGAACAAGGGAATTACAGAGTTTCCTTGCCAGGTGTCAAATGACAATTAAGGCATATCCTTTTTAAACTGGGCTAGAAGAAAAGGACATTATTTGATATTTAACAGGTTTACACAGGAAGAATGTAAGGACTTTGTATATATATGTATGTGTGCATGTGCACTCTGAATGGATTTATTACTGTTTAAGCCATTTTGAGCATATTGCTCAAAACAGATGTGATATTAGTTCATTTATTTTTCAGACCAAATTTACATAACTCTTTCATTTGTTGTTGTCAAAAAAGCAGGCACTTCTCCTTACCACCGAGCACTTCTGATTATATGAAACTCACTTAAAAAAATAAACCATGCAAAGCAAGCTTCAGTTTGCATTATTTAAATTTTTGCATTGCTGGACCATATGTAAAAAGACAGCCCAAAGAAGTGGTGAGGACTCTAGGTCCAAATTTTCCAGCAAAGTCTGTGGTGCCCAAATGGTTTACTTAAGAATATCTGCAACAGTTCACATAGAAACTCTGACCTTGAGTATTTCCGTTACCTCAGCAGAAGTGCCTCAACTGTTAGGCATAGAGAGCACAAATAAGAGTGATGCAAAATTGAGCAACAATGTAAAAAGCAGCCTCCTGTGGATACCAATGTCTGGTATACGACCCCTGTGCTATGTAACAGGTACATTCTAATGAATGATCGTATTTTTCCTGCAATTTTTCAGCATTCTGCATAGAGCCGGAGAGACTCTCAGTCTACCTGTACTGATTTCAGTGAGGAAAAGGCAATTTGCCTCCATAGGACGAGTTTTATGCATTTTTCAGTGTTGCACAGAAGATCTCTGTTCTTAACAGCTTCATCCATGTTTCTAAATCCTGGTAGATCTGTCTCCATCCTTTTCCTCTTTAGCAAGTTATTGTTGGTATCACTTCTAAAAGAAAGTAAAGAAGGGATTCAGAGAAAAAAAGAACAAACAAACGACAACAACAAGAACAAAAATCAGACCAACCAGATGTCTTGTCAAAATAGAGTAACGTAATGTCTCATCTGAACAACTCATTTTAATGGTGAGGGTTGGCTGGCATGAAGGAAGCAGAAACTGAGGAAGTGAACCAGGAGGGGTAAAACCAAAAGAGCAAGCAGTCAGCAGTAAGAAAATATAACTCGAATCAGTTGCTATCTGTGCATGTGCATGTGTTAAAAGCAAACTTTCTGTGCAAGACTAAACAATTACCGACAAATCTTCTCCAATTTGAGCTGGTGTACAAAAAAATGGTGACTTATGATGACCCCAGATTAAAAGGAGTTTACTTGCTTATAACCATGCATCAAATGAGTTGCCTTATATACTCAGAGTTTTCATTGTCATAAACTATTAACTAATGTCCAATTCATTTGAAAGAAAAAGGGCTTATTTCCTCTCCCTGTATTTTATTGCTGCTGACTTCTACACACTCCCTTTTTCAGTCTCTTCCTGTGTCATATAGCAAGCAGAATGTACTAATTTACGGAATATGCATCCTGAAACTGCTGCTCAGTTACTCACTGGGGAAGAAGTGAAATATACCAGTAAACCCTGACTTACCCAGCTTCACAATTTATTTTCACCAGGCAGCACAGCAGAATATTTCAAATGTCTTTATCAGCAAGGTACAAATGTATGTGAATCTAGAAATCATTCCAAGGGATAGAGAAGGAAAAGAAGGCACCTAGCTGTTGACTTCTAAGTTCTTTCATTTAGCAAGATTGTGGCAAATGCCTGACCTGAGCGACAAATGAATTTTTCTCTTTACTAGGTATTTTTAAAAATCAAGATTAAAAAAGTCAATATAGAACAGGATATTTTGAAAAATTTTTCCCTGAATTACAACATGAGAGTGAGTATTCATCCTGTACCAAATTGTTCCACTTCAGCAGAACAAAATACTTAGTTAAAAATTTTTTTGATCCTTCATATTTTTATATTATTTTGGGGGAAAGAGTAAATGGACTGAAACAGTACTTTCCAACAGTTCATTTTAAAATTATTGTAATTAAGCCATTTCAACTTAAGTGATGAGGATGCTACCTTTAATGGCAGTTCAAGAAATCACCACGAATCTGAGACTATTAAATATTCATATACTTCAGGAGAGCAAAATCTGCCTTTTTCCATCTGCAACAACTTGAGCCTGTGATACTTTTCCCTCCCTCTAATGGAAACCATTATCAGTAAGTGCCACAAATCTTTCATCATCATATAATTAAAAAGTGAGGAAAAATTTCCCAGGTGGGTGCCTAAAGTTAGACCCCTTCATCTATATTTAAACTCAAGAATTTCATAAGAAACTCAACCTGTCAGGTCTATCAAAGAAGCAGTTAATCCTTCTCTCCTCCCTACATCACCTTCTCTGTGCTCTCTGCCTTGTGACTGAACAAGCATTAGTGGAGTCCTGAGCTGATCAAGGCTGGAAGCTTTAGGTGACTATCCCTGTCCAAATATGTTCAACTTTATTTATATATATTTTTTTTTTTAAATGAGAAAATAAAGACAGTGGCACACATAAAAGGAGGAGAGTGGGGGGAAAGAGGGACTATTCCTTCATCTGCATAAATCATGTCAATAAAAGGAGGTTTGAGTTAAAGTAATGGAGAATCTAAGCTCTATTAAAAGTGTATCCCAAATCATAATCAACACATCTTAAGGTGTGAGGTCTCAGCCACTAGGTCTTGACAAGAGAAATGAGAATGCTGCATGTTTACTGCCTAGCAGAGTAAGTTTATTTTCTAAACTCTCTATGTATTCTATTACCCAAAGTCTCTGGGGACCCCACTGTCATGCAGTAACAGTAGAAAGCACAGACAGATATCCCAAAGGTGCATGGGCAAAGTGTGGGTTCAAGAGAAACTCCTGGCACAACTGGTTGACTGCCAGTTTCCAACAACTATTTCCAGTTTCATTGACAGGGGTACGGAAACAGTAGAAGACACTTATTCCTCTAAATACTCCTGCAAATTTATGGTTATACTCAGAATTGTGATTTTGAAAATGAAGGTAAAAATCAGACATGTTATGAGAATTGGAGTGAAGGGATACTGAAGTATATTTTTAGTTAATCTGTATGTGCTTTTGCAGAAGTGGATATGATAATCACTGTTTTTCCTGTAAATAGATCTGTCTGTTTTACAAATAATTCACATGCCCTTCATGTGCTAGGAAATCAGTTGTGAATAATAAGAGTCAAAGTTGCTTCTGATGACATTTAAAATGCCAGTTAATACCTAGGAAAATGTCTCTCATTGAACTAATTTTTACATTTTATTTTTGTGTGTATGTGAATGTCTGTATGTCTTCCACAGACTGGAGCAAGAAATACAGAAATTAGAAAGTGAAGAATCACAAATATCTGCCAAAGAACAAATAATTTTGGAGAAACTAAAGGAGACTGAAAAATCCTTTGACAACTTGCAAAAGGTATTTAAAAAAAAAAAAAAAAAAGACACTTGGGCACAGATTGAAACTGAAGTGTACTCTTAGCATCATTTGGAAGCAGCAGTTATAATTAATGCACTTAAGGAAAGACTGAGGGCAGTTGCAGAGCACATAACTTAAACCACTATGAGCAAGACTAGAAAAGACATAGTGGCATCAGGTCTATTCTGGTTGGGTTATTTGGGTTTCCCCTTCCATCCCAGCTTTTTTTGAAGAAGGATTTCAGAGGCTATCTCCTTAGCTTATCTGCAGGGAAACCATGTGAGGTTTCAGCCCCCCTTAAAGATGTCAGCAGGATCCTGAGAGATATTTCAAACTTCTCTGCTCTGTTGGCATCCAGAGATAGTATCATTTGCCACCCATGCCACTTCAAAACATTACAGACTGCAACAAAAAGCAGAGCTCTTCATCTAGTTACACTGTATCCCCCTCCCCCAGTCTATGATGGCATCCAAGGAGCAACAACCACAGTTACCCATTTAAAAATTCCAAAGAACCATAAAAGCAAGCCTAGCATAAAAATCAAGATGTAAAGCAAATTAAACTCAAAATATAAAAGGTTTAACCAAACATCCTATTTTTTCCCTTCACAGAGTTTCTCCCACCAGGATGGTGGTAAGTGCATTTTTATTACTGTGTAGCTTTGGGTTTAACAAGAGTTGTTACTATAGCTTTGTTGCAAAGGTTTGAAGAGTGGGGTTTCTTTCCTTCACTGTGTGTTTCTGATTTATTGCTAGAGCCACTACCTTTTTCTTTGATATTTCTATAATGCAAGCAGACACGTCACTATTGTGATAAAACAGTATTGCTTTGGCAGAATTCCACCTCTTATTATGCTCACACAAAGAGAAAGAACAGCATGAATAACTTAAAGCAGATAGCAAACAATTTCTGTGTTATTGACCCCTTTCACCACATGATAGCCCTGCACTGCAGACTCCTTCTCACCTCTCTGTGGTCAATCTTCTCCATTGTGTGTGCTCATGCTCTGTTCATAAGCAGCTAAATTCTATGAGGACTATTCCTAATATAGAGGAACAACTATTAAAAATAGATTACTTCACTAATGAACAGTATTCTCCATGTGATGATTCTTGCAGAAGGAAAACCTCACTTGATTGGATGAGGATGGAGTAATTCCTAGCTCATTAACTCAGTGTCATGCAAAGTGTGATCAATCTAAATACTGAGCTATAAATTTAGGTGTCTGAGAGAACAAATAATATGCATCATTCCCAGGAAGCTAGAGAGACCCTTGTAGTGCCACCCCAGGACCCTTAGGACCCTGGAAGGATGTCATGCTAAAGCATCTGCAGATGAATACGTGCAAGAGATACTCATTCTCAGTACATGTCTTTGAACTGACAAAATGCTAAGGTTAAGACTACCTCCTCCAGCTGCTGTCAACTGTATTGTGAATGTAGATGAGGAATATGTAGGATGATCCCAGCATTAAAACACTGGGACACAATAGAAGTTACTATGTAATATTTGAGCTGAGTTCGAGTTGTCTTTTCCAGGTGATTAATATTACATACTAAGGAGGGCTTTTTACAAGTCAAAGACCTAGTTCAGAAATATTCACTTCTGCTAGCAATATAATCCAAGTTATTTGTTAAATGGTATTGTCAAAAAAAAAAAAATTCCCAGATAGTATGTTCCATGGTAAGAACTTAGTCTTCCTTCCCACTGGAGGATTTGAACTTGGCTACCATAAAGTGGTAATTGCAAATATTTTGTAGCTATGCAGAGTTACACCACAGTCATTAGTAAGTTTCCAAAATAGGAACACTGCCTGCAGGAATTAGCAACCAAAGTGCTCAGGAGCTTCTGTGACTCCTGCAAGCTGCAGTCTGCCTCTTCATGTGTCTTGTAATAGCGAAGGAACCAAAGGAAACCCCAGCTAACAATTATGAAGTGGTAGTTTCCCTGAAGGTATGTAGCAATGTAGTAATTCACGGGGTTCAAAAGGAGCTCTCATGCCCTCCAGATTTTGTCTGCTTTCAGTGGATCCCTTCCTGACAGACTTAGCCAGAATTAAGGACAGCTTGTGATTTCTGAAAGGTAACATAGAACTGCAAAAATATGTCAGAGTGAAGAGAGCAACTTGTGCAAGGAAATAGAGCAGGGGGTTACATCTAAGTGAACTGGTCCCTCTTCTCTTCTATACCATTGGCTTTATATATCTTGTCTCTTCCTCTTGGCAGCTGGTCCTTGTGGGCTGAGGTGGGCCAGGTCATCCCCTAGGTAGTCCTGTCTTCTGGTCCTCTACAGATGACTGAGGCTGCAGGCTGTCCTTTTAGCCCTCCCACTGTGGGCACAATGCAGCCCTGCATGTTCACAAGGTACAAGCTGAGCCAGTCCTCTGTATTCTATCTGGCAATGGTCTGAGAGGGTAGATCATCAGAGCAGGAGTAAAACATGTACGTAGCTGTGAGCACTTTGGTACCATAGATTTTTCTCCTCCTTCAAAACCATGTAGAACTTGCTTTGTTGCTGCATCAGCTATGTCTGACAACACATGCTGCAGAGGAAAAAGGTAGGAGCCACTGGATAGTGCAGGAAGGCTGTGTAAAACACAGACAAACCAACAATGACCTATTTGAGCAATTTCTTCAGTTGCTGCCACATCATGAAAGACTCCCAAGTCCATACATCTCATGTTCATTTGTTCTATGTCCCTTTATTGTAAATGCAGTGACAGTACAAAAATTGATTTATCTCACCATTGTGTTCCTGTGTATAATTTTGTGCCGTCCATATGGTGGTGATAGAGATTTTGAGTGTGCAGGAAGCACAACTGGAGGATGTTCAGAGCCCAGAGAGGTCCAAGAAAAGGCTATAAAGGAAGGGGAGAAGTGGTGGTGAGCACTAGTGACTGATCAAGTGATGCTCTGTGTCCTTCACAGCCTTCGCAGAAAAAGGACTGTGTTTGGCAGTGAGAATTTCTGAGCTTGAAATCATCCCGGCACAATTAACACAAATGCCACATTTTCCAGGGTACAAACACACTGCCTTCATAAATCACCATGTAAGAGAAAGTAGAGCAGAAATGCTGAGGCTGGGAGCTGTGGCCCTTTCACCTTCAGTTGTGACTGCCAGCTCTGTGGCAGCTTGCAGCTGACAAGCTCTCCATTAAACAAGGTCTGAGTTGATGCTAGGCGTTACATCATTTGTTGGTGCTCAGGTCTGCAGTCAAAACCAGGCATGGTGCAGTGCTCTGCCACATGCACATCATGAACAAATGGAAAGGAGAGAGCTCTTGCTCCATGTATGTATGTTTCTGTCTCAATGTATATATAAAATAAAAGGCACATGAAGATCTGATGTAACTCCCTTGTTTGCTGAATTTGCCTTGGGGGTAAATTTATCCTCTGCAATATTTGGCCGTTTTTATGTAAACTATATGCTACTACTTCAGCCAACACACAGAAGCCACAATTGCAGTAATTGAACAGTTTGCACAAACCTCTGTTTGAATTTTGTATGTATTAGCATATATTTGGCCAAGAAGCGGTCTAGGAAACCTGACCTGAATTATTTAGTACCCAGAACATTGTTTTGAGACTCTTCTGGTTTTCTTAGGCTATGCAGCCCAAGAGCAAAATAGACCAGGATGCCCTCAGAGGAGTCAAGTACAACTCTTTGAAGAGTTCTTTCCACATGGCCTGTAAAAATTGATCAGCGATTGGCTTTCAGTTGTAGGCTTTTGATAACTTTTAAATTCAGTCTCCATCTAGAGCTGCCACAATTACAGCACCTCTGGCTACCTGAGTAAAAACCATTTATTACGTATCTTGGAGTGTGACATGTGAGTCAATTTCCTACCCATCTCACGCACCACTCAATCAGTCTTGGACAGGAGAATAGTGTGGTGTCAAAAGCTTTGCTGAAGTCTAAACAAACATCATCCACTGCTCTCCCCATGTCAAGAGAAGATGTTATTATGTTGTAGAAGGTGATTAGTTCAGTCTGTCTTGATTTGCCCTTGGTAAATCCATTATGTCTTTTTCCAATCATCTGCTTAATTTGGTTTGTAATGGTTTCTAGGAGGACTCATTCTGTCACTTGCCATGGGGACAAAGTAAGACCACTGTGCCTCCTGTTTCCTGGGCCCTCTTTTGGTCCATTCCTGTGGTAAGGCATTTTTCCCTCTTCTAGTTATGAGGCACATCCCCTGATCTCTGTGTCTTTCAAATATTATAGACAGTCTCCTTACAAAAATGTCAGGCATTTTCTTAACACCCTAGGGTGTGGATTTATGTATTTATGGACAAAAAAGGTATTGAGAAATCTGCCTTGTCACCATTGTTAGTGACTAGCTCCCCTGCACTCCTTAAGCAGTGGTCTTGTGTCTTTCCTTTGCTTATTGCTCACAAATACTGAAGAACTCCTTCTTCTTGACATTTTTTGTGATCTTTAATCCTAGCTGATCCTTAGCCTTCCTGACTGCATCTCTGCGTCCCCCTACCAAGGTGCTTGTTGTGGTCAGTGGCTAACTGGCTGCCTTTCCACAACCAGTATGCTGCTTTTTCTGCTGTAATTACACCTAACTGTTCATTGTTAAGCCAGGGCAGTCTTTTGTTTAGACTTCATCTTTTGTCTTTGTAAAGAAGAGAGCATTCTTGTGCTTTCAGCAGGCACGTTCAAATAACTCCCAGCACTCACAAACTCCTTTGACTTTCATGGATGCTTCCTATGGAATCTCTCACAGCTAAGCTCTTGGCATATTAAAGCTGTCTCTTCTAAAATTTAAGGTCTTCATCCTACTACTGGTCTTCAGTGTTCTGAGCAGGACTTTAAACTCCACAATATTTGCTCACTGTATCCAAGGTGTCATTGGTAGTTAGGCTACCAATGTAAGTCAAATAAATCTTCTTGGTTTGCAAGCAGTAAATCTAGCAATGTGCTGCTTCTAGTCAGCCTGTCCAGCTTCTATAGGAACAAGGGGTTCTTAAGACATTCCAGGAACCTGATGGATGGCATGTGCAGAGTTTCTATTTTTTTTTCCAACAAATGTGTGGGTAATTGAAGCCACTCATGAAGAGTGGGCTCAGCTGGCCCAAGACTTCACTGAGCAGCCACAGGTTGGCTTCATCATCCTGACAGGGAGGTCAGTGCATAACATCCTCCTTAGTGATGACCCCTCTAACCATGATCCTAAGGCATTAGTTAAATAGAACTGGCATGGTCTCCACAGCTCTCCCTTATACATGCAAATATCTCGGTCACATAAAGGGCAACTCCACCTCTTCTTCTTCCTTTCGTATCTTCCTGAAAATATTTGTAGCCATCCATTGTGGTGTCATCATGTGAGTTTTCCCACCAAGTTTCTGTGATTCCTCTGGCATCCCTCACATTGGGCACAAGGCTCTAGTTCCTCCTGCTTGTTGCTCATATTACATACATTGGTATACATGCACTTGAGATGGTTGACCTTCGCCTTCTTGCCTTCAGAAAGGGTTGGAGAGCATTTCTTACTGCTCTGGTAGATGGATTCATCCACCATGTTGCTTATGGATGTACGAGTGTCAGCTGTGGACCCTAAGCCCCAGGTTTGTTTGTTTAAAGCACAATTCAGTAAGTCAGAGCCAGACTATTCAGCTTCCAGCAAAAGCGTCCATTGATATTCTTACAAACATGGTGGGAGGGCCATAATCACTGTTCTTCCTGATGCAGTCCCATGCAGCCCCAGAGAGCTTTGTAGGTGGAACAGCCCTGCCCTGGGAGTCCGTATTTGCAGAAGACCCCCCACTAATTTTAGAGGTATTGGACTTTTTAAAGAGAATCCAGCCCTTAGATTGTTAATCTGTCTGACATTTGACCACAAGCTTCTGTGTGGGAGCTATTCTGAGCAATTCTGAAGGTTTAGCTTTGTGCAAGAATGCTTGAAGGATTACCTTGCCCCATATGTTTTGCCAAGCACTTCTCTGTTAACCTGGAAGAGTGCCATAGTCCTAAAATTCATTTTGTTGCAAGTAGTACAAAAAGACACAAAGCTTGTTTTATGGCATCCTTAGATATTAGTAACTTATCAAATATTGAAATTAAGATATTGAGTGCAGTCTGTTCAAATGTTATTTATGGTCTGTCTTCTCACGTGAACAAAATGCTAATTTGCGTCTCGTCCGCTCCTTAAAATTAGCCTCTTACATCCTTTTAAAGGTGCTAAATGAAAGAGACCCTGTTGCCAGTGAAATAAAGGGAAATGAGCGTATTTGCTTTGTTTGGAGGTTGGGTGGGGGAGAGAGCAACACAAGACAGGAACTGGCAGAATCAACCAATCCCAGCTTGTAGTCAAACACCCCATTTCTGACATGTGGCACCACCACTAGCTTCAGAAGGAACTACACTAGAATTGCACTGCCCTCCCAGCATTCCCTTCTCATGACAATGACAGATTGGAGCCCTGAAGCTAATTTTTGAAATATTTTGTTATAATTAACATACAGAGAAATTTCTAAACTAATTCAATATTAACAGCATCTAAAGCTTAGCCAAGTACTGTCTCCTAAAGCAGGAGGCAAGGAAAAAAAAACCAAAAAAAAACAAACCAGCTTACTAAGGTCCACAGACAGCTACCACATCAAAGTGAGAGTTTCACCATCAAGCTGTACAACTAGTTTTCCCTACTGCCAGATGTCAGCAATGCTCAGTTCCCCCTACAGGCACTGAGGGAAAAATAAATAGTTGCAAAGAATTTTGCCTCCTGCAGTGTCCTCGCATGACAACTGTACCATAGCCATGCCTATTGATCCTCATGAACTGCAAAAGAAGTGAGGATGATTAGTTAAGCAGTTTAAGTCTGCATTGATTACAATCACATATAATACATGTGACACATCTGTCACTCAGTCACTGGATGAGTGTGTACTGAAACTACTGTTCCAAAAGGACACTCTTTGGGATGAATAATTACTAAGTTTATGGTATTTCCAGAACACAAAGTGCCTTCTTTCCCTGGACCAGAAACACAGTCCCCACTTCTTTGTTCTGAGAAATTACTTTGGTTTTCAATAATGGCCTACTCATTTGCTGGTGATATTTCCCAGAGCAGCAGCACCAAGCATTGTACCAATTTCTCATTAGAGGCAAGTAACCCTGCAAAAGAAAGCAGCTGTTGCTGGCCATTGCTCAGTCAGCTGTGTGTCTTAAACAATTATTTTTCCTAGGCTCTACTGCTAAAAATACAAAACATTGAAGATACAGTATGCATTGAAATTTTAAAAGCCCATTTGCCAAGTCTGCCATTTGCCCCCTGAAATATGAAATAAAATAACATTTCCCTGGACAGGCTAGGGGATTTTTTCCAATTCATCTGCTACAAACTGAACTCACGTATATACTAAATTTGTGGGGGTTTTAAATGAATTTGCACTGTACCTCTGTGCCATACTTTTCTGACACTGGAAGGGAGGAAAGGGGACTCCTTATCTGAGTTACCTACAGAGGGATGGAGTTTCATCCTGGGGACTTATTTTTCTGCATCCAGTAGCACTGGTGGCCACCACTGACTGCTATAGGAGTAAAACCATTTCACTAATATCAGGCCCAATTTTCCTGCCAAAAAGGTTTTGAGATTAGCGGTGGTACATCATGTCCTTCCTGAGGACGCCACCGGGTGAAGGTATTTTTTCTGGGATGGGTGTTAGCCCATAGGGAATGTGATGAAAGTCTCTCCCTTAACCAGATGCAGTCAAGCAGCTTACAGCAGAACACTTCATTTTCTCTCTCATTTCACCAGTTCCCTTTTATGGTCTGCACTGGTCAACCTCTCTCATCTGCTTATAGTAGCAAGAAGCTTCAAGGGAGATTTTGCCTCCTACCCTGACAAATGGACTAGGCAGTACCAAGGGCTTGACAAATTATATTTTGAACTGGCAAAATACCCTTGGAGGAGAAAAAATGGTCTGTTTTACACCAAACAGGATTTTATGTTTGAACATAAATTTAACCATTTCCATACAGAGATGTAAACATTTTCAGCTGATAGGAAAGAATGTGATTTTTTTATATATTTTCTTTTTTTGTTTTGGTCTGGTGCCTGAACCTTAAGTCAGTTATTTGCATATCTCTCCTCTGAGCTCTGCTCTTAGCTCAGCCACTGAATTCAAGCAGAACAATAAATGCTAGTTACATTTAACCCAGCCACAAAATATCTCCAAGGAAATACTTTAAAATTTATTAATATCTCTTCTAAAGTACACATTACCTTATGGTAAGTAGCCATACTCTCAAATGCAAAACAAGTCAATCATTTAAGATCATTTTCTGCTAATTCAGGATTTGTTAATGAATGATGGCATTGCAGCACTGGCAGGAGCATAATAATGGAGACCAAAACAGGTACCGTATCAATACCTGTATGAGATTTCATTACTAGCTAAATTTCAGCTTTAAGAACAAAAAGCCAAATTCTGATTCAGTACTATTGGAAACAACTGGTACAAAAGAGCTGGTTTCTTATCCTATTCAGTCAACACTAGCATTTTTAGGCTTTTATATCTCTATTCAAAATGTCATGTATTCTGGGTATCGCATTGGGTTTGTTCCTTACCTTTCCCACTCCACTCCCTCATTTTAAAGGTCACAGACTTGATAAATCCAGAACCTCCTGACAAATAATTTTATGCGTTCATCTGACATAAGGTTTGAGTCATCTGGACCCATTCCCTCCTGCCTCAGCTAGTCTATTGAACACCAATCACAGGACAGTGACTTTGCACTTTGTTTGCTTTGATCCAATTATCTAGTACAAAGCTCCAGTGACTATTGTCAGGGCTGACAACACTCTGCTGTCTAAGCAATGAAGCCACTGGGGCTTGTAGCACGAATCTAACTGTTTCCTGTTCTCTGACACCAGATGCAGTAAATTACATTTACTCCCAGATCCCTGAACTCCCAACCCTCTATTCACGAACAGCAGAGCCAGTTCCTGGGTGGGACGGATCAAGCAGAGTAGCTGGTAAGTCTCAAGGAACAAAGTATTATAATACCAGTCCAGTAGCCATGAACTCTTTTTGTTATATTACTTTAATGAGTCTGGTGTCCCGATATCATTTAAATGCCAGGAAATATTGCTTGATGTGTATTTTTGTAAATAAGTCAAGGCTTTTTGAACTGCAGTGACTACACTCAAAACAAGGTAGCTGAACTACATACAAGTACCATAGGAAACATTCCCTTTTTTTTTTTCTTTTTTTACTTAACATGGAAACATTTGGTTCTTTCCATCTCAGCTGGTACAAATACATGGTATTTAGGCCAAGGTTTTGTGTCCTCTCTTGTACTCACACAAGTCCAGACAGGCACTCACAAGACCACATAGAATCTTCAAATATTTATGTCATTTATACTTCTTTGTATGCCATTCTTTCTTCTTGGGAAAAGGTGGGCTTGTTTTGTGCTTGGAGTCATACGGAGAATTTTCTAACACTTATTTTTTTGATTGAGTGTGTGTCTTAAACGTAACAACAAGACTGTTAGAAGCTGTACATTTTTATTGGTTTCAAAATCTTCTTCTCTAAACAATGTACTCCCTATCTCAAGACCAAACTGCTAGTGGCTACCTAAGAGATATCCCAAAGAAAGGGATAAAAGGTGGCTTACTTGAGGAATGGATTAACAAGCAAAGCAATGTCTGCAGCTAAGGCACGGTACACAGCTATGAAACACATAATTTTTTCCGTAAGTTCTGTTGCAAGCCATTCCAAAATCTTTCCTTCTACCACTGCTTACCCTGATATGTCTTCAAAGCAAGTTTTCTGTGTGTTTTGTGCCATTTTGTCGACAACAAGAAAGTAATAATTTCTTTCATTTTTTGTATGACTCAGAAGCCTTGTTAATGTAGTCCTTGATAAGTGTGTTGTGTGTGTGAAATAGGTGTTCTTAAAGGTGGGCTGTAATCATCCATCTTAAAACAGGTTCAAAATGTAAGTAGTGGGGTTCTTTTAAAGAAAAGCTGCTGAATCCACAAAACAGGCAGAATCCAAATCCTTCTGTTGGCACATTGGGATTTTGTCTTGAAGCAAGATGCATCATGTTTCACTGTAATTAAAGCTTGTGCAGAAAACTTGTACTTGTGAATAGTGGCTTTCATCTTCAAGTACTGCTTTCAGTCTCAAATCTATTGTCAGGTAGTTTTGTACTCTATTAGTAGATCATATTTTGCAGTAAATATGCTTTGGTTAAATAAAGACATTTTAGGATCAACGTTAGTTCATTTTGCAACTAATTTGACAAGCTGGGCTGCTAGGTTTTCCCACAGAGAACAAACATTATGCACATAGGCAGATAAGGAAGGTTCTGTTAATCACTTCACTCATGGTAGTGCCTTTTACTGGTGAACAGCTTTCTAAGAAATTCACACATGTTTTTGCAGTTAGTTAGCCAAGTAGCTTTAATGTGTGGTTGCTGGGTTGATCATAAACCACTTTATGCCAGTATCTGAAAACACTGCAATAAAATCAGAGTAGAAGACATGAAAATAAAATGTTGACAGAGTCAAAAGCTTAAGCAAATTAGCCAGAGTTGAAATACAAAAGGATCATACCTGTTAACTTTCTAGGACAGAATCCTCCAAAAAGCGCTAGAACTTGTTGCCTGAAGCCTCCCTAAAGGATAAGACATTGTTACATGTCAGTATTCCATACTGTAGATAAAAAGATGTATCTTGCAACTCCTCTTAAATATAGAACCGTAGAATTTTAGGTTTGGGTTGGAAGGGTCCTTAAAGATTATCTAGTTCCAACTGCCCTGCCATGGGCAGGGACGCTGTTCGCTAGATCAGGTTGCTTAGGGCATCATCAACCCCGGCCTTGAAAACTTGTAGGGATGGGGCACCTACAGCTTCTCTGGGCAACCTGTTCCATGCCTCACCACCCTCTGAGTATTTAAATGTGCCTTCTTTCAATTTAAAACCATTGCCCTTTGTCCTGTCTCTGTCTGCCCTAATAAAGTCCCTCTCCTTCAATTTTATAAGCCTCCTAATGATACTGGAAGGCTGCAATAATGTCTCCTCAACATCTTCTGTTCTCCAGACTGGACAATCCCAGCCCTTCCAGCCCGTCTTCATGAGAGAGGTGAACCATCCCTCTGATCATCTTCATGCCTCTCCTCTGGATCTGCTCCAAAAATGTTCATGTCTTTCTTGTGCTGAGGATCCCAGACCTGGATGCAGTACTCCAGGTGGGGTCTCACAAAAGCAGAGTAGAGGGGGATGATCACCTCCATCAAGCTGCTGGCCACACTTCATTTGATGCAGCCCAGGATATAATTGGCTCTCTGGGCTGAAAGTGCACTCTGTTGGCTCATGTCCAACTTTTCATCCATGAGAACCCCCAAGTCCTTCTCCTTAGGGCTGCTGTCAATGACTTCTTTTCCCAGTCTGTACTCATGTTTGGAATTGCCCTGACCCAGGTGCAGTTCCTCATATTTACACTTGCTGAACTTCATAAGGTTCTCATGGGCCTGCTTCTCAGGTTTGTCCAGGTCCCCCTGGATGGCATCCCTTTCTTCTTTTGTGTCAGCTGCACTCCTCAGCTTCGTGCCATCTGCAGATTTGCTGAGAGTGTCCTGGATCTCACTGTCCATGTCATTTATAAAGATACTGAAGAGCACCAGTCCCAAGAGAGAGCCCTGCAGGACACCACTTGTCACTGGCCTTCACCTGGACACAGAGCCATTGACCACAACTCTCTGGCTCCAGCCAGCCAGCCAATTTGTTATCTGCTGAATAGTCCATACATTGAATCTATGCCTCTCCAATTTGAAGACAAGGATGTCATGGGAGATCATATCAAAGGCCTTACAGAATTCTGGATAGATGACATCTGTTGGTCTTCCCTTGGTGATCATTGCCATTATTCCATCATAGAAGACCCCCAGATTAGTCAAGCATGGTTTGCCATTAGTAAAGCCATGATGGCTGCCTCAGATCACCTCCTTATCTATTATGTGCCTTAGCATATCATCTAGGAGGATCTGCTCCATGATCTTCCTAGGCACAAAGGTGAAGCTCACTGGTCTTTAGTTTTCCAGTTCTTCCTTTCTCCCTTTTTAAAAAATGTGGGCAGCGTTTCCCTTTTTCCGGTCACTGGGGACTTCACTTGACTGCCATGGCTTTTCAAATATGATGGAGAGTAGCTTGGCAACAACATAGAATTATAGAATCATTGAATAGTTTGGGTTGGAAGGGAACTTAAAGACCATCACATTCCTTCAACCTATCTGCTAGGGACAGGGATACCTTCCACTAGACCAGGTTGCTCAGAGCTCCATCCAGCCTGGCCTTGAACATCAGCCATTTCCCTCAGGACCCTCAGATGCATGTCATCCAGTCCCATGGACTTGTGGCTCTTCAGCATCATCAAGTGATCCCAAACATGTTCTTCACTTACAGTGAGAGGGTCTTCACTTCCCTCACACCCACCCAGAGGATCAGGTACTTCAGAGAATTGGGAAGCCTGACTACAGTGAACACTGAGGCAAAAGAACTCATTGAGTACCTTGGCCTTCTTTATATCAGGCATCACCAGTTCTCTCTTCTTGTTTGCAGGGAGATACAGGGAGGTAGATTCTTCTCGGCATTTTTTTCCTAACCTGTGTAACAGAATTCCTTCTTGTTACTCTTCACATCCCTTGCCAAGTCCTATTCCAGCTTTGCCTTGGCCTTCCTGACCCCTGACATTAAACCATATTCCTGTACTCTCCCTGGGTCACTGTCCCTGCTTCCACTGATAGATGTTGCTTTCTTACTCCTTGGTTTGAGGAGGTGACTTTAGCTCAGCCATGCTGGTTTCTGGCCTACCTTCTTTATTTCCTACACACTGGGATAGAGAGCTCTTGCATGCTGAGAGAAATGGTCTTAAAGCCTTGTCAATTCTGGTCAGCCTCTCGGTCCTTAAAGGACAGTTTCCCAGGGGATCTCGTTCACCAACTCCTTAAACAGTTGGAAGTTCACTCTTGTAAAGTCTTTGCTCCTTGCCAGGCTCATGCTCCTCAAGATCATAAACTCAAATACAGCCAGGTCCACATAATTTAAGTATCAGATTCTTGCTGTTTCTGAATTCATTCGCACTGTGCAAGCCTTCTTTTAATGCACAATACTGACGTAAATTTGTGCATCAAAACGGAGGGTCTGGCAGACTGCATCCTCTTCTGCACTATAAATACAAATACATGGCACTCAACTATTTCACATTAAAATCTCCAGTCTGAAATGTAAAGCCATGCCTCAGATAATATTTTTAATTTTCAAAGAAAAAGAGAAGCACAGGAGCTCTAGGGGAGCTCAGGGTGCTACTTCTCTCTAAGAAGGTAACAGGCAGCCAGTTGATGGGCTGGCTGTGCCCTTCTCTGTTGGATTGTGGTGCTCAGGAACAATCAGGAACTTCTGCCCATCAGAGATGATTTTCTGAATGTGCTCTTGCTGTCTCATGGTTCAGCTTAGTTTCAGTTCAGCTGGCCACTCAGAAACCTGCCAGTTTTAGCATCTTCACCATAGGCTAGCCAGCCTCTATTTATGCCTTTGTAATGTTGAAAGTTATTGAACAATATCTACCTGAGCAGCCCTGGTGAGGTCAGGTGATGTTCAGAGCCACGCATGCAGGCCCTAGGCACCAAGCCAATAAGCAAAATTCTTCTTCCTTTCTTCTTCCCCCTCTGTCCAAATCGGCACACCCTCAAGAAACTGTACCTAGAAAGTTCTCGAGTGTTAGTGTTGGTACCTGCATCTCTTTGTTTCATAATCACTATAAATTGGATTAAAGGCTTCAGAGCAGAGGCACTTCGATAAGACATAAAGGGCACTTGCACACCAGTTCCTGTGCTGGGACAGTCCCAAGCAAGTGATCCATGCTAGCTGCTTTGTGAGCTGCACCATGGTGCTGTCTGCCACCGTTTCTCAGAGCAGTTGTTTGTAGCTTAATTGCTACCAGCCCTGGGACAACAGTTGGTTCCTTATTTCCAGCCTTAATTTCCTGTTTCCAATCATGCCAGCTGCCTTGCAGTCTCCATCTGCACACCTCAGAGCAGAGCTCAGCTCTCAGCCTTGCAGCTCCCTTCTGGCTGCCCAGGCTGCTGTGGGATGGCAAGGCATGAAAACTCCAGCACAGGAGGGAGATCAAAAAACTGTAAGCCCTACTTCATTGTGGAAATAGGCATCCTGTGCCCAGGATCGTGACAGCTATGGACACAACTAGTCCACGAAGAAAGTTTTATCACTCCTGAAGCAGGGGTAAAACACAGTCCTTAAGGATAGTCCACTAGGTTGCAATGGTCAAGGTGAGAACAGTGCTTCTGCCCACTCCAGCCTTCAGCAATGCATTGCTCACAGAGGCAGCAATGGTCCTTCACCCACTGGCATCTGTGTCCCCTGGCTCCATGCAGGTATTTGTGTGGTGTTGGACTTGACCTAACCAGTCCTGCTGGGGCTGGCCGAGGTCTGAGCAGATGTACACAGCAGGTAGGTGGCCAGACCAACCATTTTGCCTGCGAGAGTGCAGTCCTAGAGGACAGAGGAGACCATGTCGCAGAGAACAGCATGCTCCTACTCACCAGCACATTAATTTTCTATCTTGCACTATAGGCAGTGTAATGATGGATGTAATGACAAATTTCCTCTTGATTATAAAATATTTTGCTTTAAGGTTACAGGAGAAGTAATTCTACTGTGTGTGAATAAAAAGGCTGAGGAAATATATTAAAGTAACAGTAATTTTTTAAATTAATTATTTTTTAAAATACAAACATACCAAGCTACATGGGTTCTTGGGGCAAAGGTATTCTGTACTCACTTGAAAATAAATCAGGAATAAAAGCAAACATTCCAGCTTGTGGTATCCCCAGGTAAGATAAATCATGATTACACCATTGAGGTTCATTGATGAACGTGATCACTGTAAGTTTAACAAACACTTGTCACTGCCTGTGGTAATTTGTAATCAAGTGTCTGTGGATGTCTGTCCAGGAGCCAAAATGTCTTCATACACATACAAGGAATGCTTAAACAAATGAACACTTTGGAAAGTCTGAGATACCTTCGCACATTTTTTTCTTTGAAAAGCTGTCTAGTGATATGTCATCATATCTCAGAATGGGTGTTGGAGCAGAGTACACTGCTCATCTATTCCTACTGTGTGGTCCACACTTTTCATCTCATTACTACATCCTTAACTGCTAGAAAACCTTTGCTGTTCTAAAGCAACAGCCCTCACACATTTTTACCTGTTGGTTCATGACTCTTTGAAAATCAGTTCATTATTACTTTTTTCTTCAGCTTTCACAGTGGTGCGTAATGCTTAATTCACATAAACAAGGGAGCGTTTCTTGGCTATTTTGTACATTCTCTTAACCTGGAAGCAGAGGTCACTGTTGATGTCTTGGTGTGGAAGCTGAGACTGCTGCCCTGCCACACATCTGTGGGAGAACTTATCCTATTCCCATGTGATTTTGTTTTCCCACGTGTAGAACAGAGATAAACAATATTTCTTCATCTCTCTAAAATGTTTTGAGTGCTACGGATGGAAGAGTTAAGCAAGGACAAGCATTGATAATTAAGTGGTCTGGGTGTTGCAGTAAACAAAACTTGTTAGCAACTTACTGGCAGTTTGATGGCCAGAAAGACAGTAGAGAGGTTCTCTCTGAATTTTGAGGCAAGTTCAGAATGGAAAGTTAGAGGGCAACCTGCATGCTATCACCTCCCCTTGTCTAAATTACACCTAACCTCTTGGTGCTCCTAGCTGACCAGAGACAGCTCCATGTGGCGTGAGCTGGAGGAGTAGATCCTGTTTGCCACAGATATGCCCAGCCTCCACCTGCATAAAAAGCCGTAGTGTAATAGTGTCCACAGCGTTGCATCCCACCTCTAACGTAGAACGCTTAGCCCTTTAGAAGCAGGAGGTAGCAAAAAGGGGCACCATAGTTTTCTTTGTCTGTTTGGCAATTAACCATTCACTGGCTTTTTTTGTTGTAACATGCACTTCCTCTCTTGTTTTCATTCAAGCTTTGTGCACCATGGAAATTAATGTGGAGAAAGACAAACAGACAGGAGAGACCAAGATTGTCTCTGCTTCACCTGTTGGCCCAGATGAGGCCCATCAAAGAGGATTCAAAGTCTATGATGATGGTTCCAAGGTAGTCTATGAGGTTCACTCTGGTGGCACAGTGGTAGAAAATGGAGTACATAAATTAAGCTCAAAGGACGTAGATGAACTTATGCAAAAAGCTGGACAATCAAGTGTAAAAGGAGGGTATGAAACAATGACTGTGTCAGACAGAAATGTGGTAGCCGATGGAAACCTTAGCCATATGAAGGAGCAAATGCTCTTCAAGGAGGCAAAGCTGGAAATGGTACACAAATCCAGCAAAGGACGTGCTGTGAACCCTCAGCCACAAGACAAACCCTGTGGTGGTGAAACCCCAGAGGCCAGTGCAGATCAGCCGGTGACAATGATATTTATGGGCTACCAGAACATCGATGATGAAGAGGAGACAAAGAAAGTGCTGGGCTATGATGAGACCATCAAGGCAGAGCTTGTGCTGATCGACGAAGACGACGAGAAGTCACTGCGGGAGAAGACAGTGACTGATGTTTCCACCATGGATGGGAATGCTGCTGAGCTGGTCTCTGGCAGGCCCCTGTCGGACACGACAGAGCCCTCCTCTCCTGAGGGGAAGGAAGAGAGCCTGCCCTTGGAAGCTGCCCCAGGTACACAAAAGAAAAAGCGCTGTCAATGCTGTATTGTCATGTGAACACCTCCTCCTTCCCTGCTCCAGGCAGCTCCTGCTCCATCACTTACCTAGACCTCACTGTACTTCTAACTGCAATACTGTGAACTGGAAGTGAATGCCTCCATTGCCTTGCAGTTGGGTTGCTTTTCTTTCTAGTTCTTCAGGAAGAGGAACACATGATTATTTTCCCATCAGGCATACTATTTGGTGTTGGGGAGGGGTTGATGGTTTTTGGCTTCTTTTTTTCTTTGTGTTGTTGGTGATGGTGTTTTGTTTTGGTTTTTTTCCTTAATACTATAGAGTGAGAGATAAACGAGAAATGGAACATATGTTTTCATATTTATTTGATTTTTGTATATATTTTTTATATATATAAGTGAAAACAGTTTTTATGTTTTTTCTTTACGTATCTGGCAGGCTTGATCAGATTCCTAGGATTTTGTGGGAGTCTGAGTTTCACAGCCGCCAGATATGCGAGCCTTAAAAAAATGTTACTTCTCCTTTTTAAGAAAAATCACATTAAGCATTATTTTATAGATCATACTTTTTATTTCTTGGGGGAAGGCTCAGATCACTTTACTGTTTTGATTTGCTAAAACTTAGACACGCCTTTCCCAAAATATTGCATAATTTTGGTTTTTAGTTTCCAGTTTAGTTTGCGGTGTCAGAAAAACCCATTAGCCATTTCCGCTTATTGGTGATACCAGAAGTGGACCTTAATTATTCTTTCTAGAAAATGTATGAATGATCATTTTGCCTTATATGAATCTTCCAGATTACAGTATTGTATATGCGCTTCATCTCCCCAAATTACAGTTGAAATTGACAAGAAAAAGATGCAGCTGTCACACCAACAGAAATGGAGTCACTGATCGGAGTTACTTTCAGTAACTCTGTCAATGTTTATACATGAAGTTTTCCTGCTGAACTCCAGCAGATGAGGAATACTGCTTTCTATTTCCCTGAATACAAATGAACGTTTCTGACAGTCTGACCCTGTTCCTACTGGATTCAGTGGCGAAATTCTCAGTACTGGGAATGGGAGCAGGGCCAGAGTTTTCTTTTGTAGTTCTTACGGAAGTGTAATTTCTCACAGAGTGTACTTTCAGTGCACCTACATAATGACAGGCAATTGGGTCTGATGCTGCCCTGCTTGTCCAGGTAAAACTCCTGTGGAGGCCCACTGGAGTTTTGTCAGAGCAGCTCTTTTGGGACATCCTATAGCCACAAGACTAATATTTTCAAAAGCTGATGGTGGTTTTGGATGCTTCATTTCCTAATGTGGGGCACTAAAAGATGCCTGATTTCCAGTACATTTTTCTTCATCTGACCTCTGAAAATCAGGCCTCTTAAAAACAACTAAAGATGAAAATGTAAAAATGTGAAGGCATTCAAAATCAATAGATGTTTCTTTTTTTCTTGTTCCTTGATTCTGCTAAATGAGAAAGCAGCTAGCTTTTTCATGATGAGTTATTACGAACCTGATTCTTGTATCACACTTGTTTGGCTTAAGTTTAACTTCACTCACTGCAGTGGAGTTACTCTGGAATTATAACTACATGAGTGAGATTAAAAATCAGGTTTTATATTTTCTGATAGTGTGAACAAGTACTGAAGATTATTTTGAAGTGTCTTTGAAACTATCAGACTTTAAAAATCAATAACAGCAACTGAAAAAAAAATTTAAAAAAAAGAAAACAACAAAAGCCTCTTTTCAGTCTGAGGTGGTTCCTATGATTTTTCTGTTCTTCCTTGGATGGTGCTTTTACTGCATTAATTGTTAGTCCAGAGCATCTGATTAAACAGTTCTTGCTCTGTACTCTTTTCTTTCTGTGCCAGTAAAAAAAGACACTTGTTCAGTGGTGGTAATATGAGGCACACTGAAAACCTACACATACAAAAAAAGCAAAAGGTAATTCCCGTGTTAGGTCACTCAGCTGTCACTATGGAACTGGTCAATTAAACTTCTCACCACTGCCCAGGTGACTGTCAGACAAAAATCCCCAAAGAAGTAGTAAAAAAAGCAAGAGCAGTAAAAGACAGCCTCACCTCTTTGATATCTGCGGAAATTTTGATGACCTCCATATCTGCTGCAGTGGCAGAAATGAATAGACTTCCACATGCTCCCTTTGCCTCCCCTAGGGGCTATCGGTTGGGAGAAGGACCAAACTCACCCAGAGAAGCTCTGCACATCATACTTTGACTCAGGCTTAGGAGGTTAAGTTTTATCACAGAGGGGAAGGGCCACAGAGCCTCATATTACAACAAAAGGTCTGGTGGCTGTTTGTTAGAAACAAGCAGCCTGTGTGTGTTTTTGGCTGGGTTGGGTGGGGTTTTGGGGTTTTTTTGGTTTGGTGGTGATGGTGGTGGTGGTGGTTGGGTGCGGCTTTTTTTTCCCTTTTTCTCTTTTCCCAGAAATGCTCAGCATTTAGAAATCTAAACATTTCTTAAAACAAGACCTAAGTTTCAAGTCCAATATGGCAGGTGAGGCTGTCCCCAGGCATGTTTAGGAGCCCTGCAACACAAAGGGTGAAGCCCTTTCTGTCTTGCTTCTACCTGTGAATGATGTGGGAGCCAGGCACGCTTTGCAATAGTTCTCTCACTCTGGGGCCTGCTCACCTCACCAGTAATACTCGGAAACAAATCTCCCAGCCATCTCCTCCTGGCCTGGCCAGTCATCCTGTTGCTCACCACCTTTTCCTCTCTGGGTGTGATGCCACCTTTGCAGGCACCCTGGCCTCATGGTGTCTTCACAGCCTAATCTTTTTCCCCCTGCCACTCCTGTTCCCATATGGACATTTTTTTTTTCTAAGCCTCCTGCTTGGGAAATTTGGGGTATCATAGTAACTGAACCCACTCTGTCCCTGCATCTCTTGAGCCATGTGCTCCCCTGTCAGATGACCTTCTGGTTCAGCACTGACTCAGCATTTTGGGGATGACTCCCTTAGCAGCCAGCTTTGGGAGATGCTTGCTGACGCTGGGACCAGAACGTGTCTGAGACCACTGCACCATCTGAGGCACAGCACGGTGGGGAGATGGTGGCATACCACAGTCCAGAAGCGGCCCTTCAGTGGTTAGAAGTAGAGCACAAGCCTTAAACCTTAAACCTCTCAAATACCTACTGCTCAGTACTTGTAGCTAACATTGAGTGCCTAGGAAGGCCAGTTGTTTTTATGTGTTCACATTAACTCCATGGTTAACAGGCCCCAGTAGATCCAGAAAAGCTAAAAGTTCACCTGCATAGGGTTGGTCTTTACAGGTCAAAGGCAGTTCCACATCTGAGGTCAGGAAAAACACGAAATAGGAGCTAACGGGTCTGAAATCACAGGGCCTTAGCTGAAACACACTTACTCCAATCATCCTCCTCCACATGGGCAGCAGCCATGCCTGGACATCGCCTTGTCCCTTCTAGCCATTAGCCTGCAGCCAAGTTACAGGGGAATTCAGATGCCTTAGCCCAGGCTGATGAATGTAAACTGGTTTTCTAGGGATGGTTTGGGCTTTGAAGGGGTTGGTTTTCCCCTTACCCTTGGATAGGAGGCTGCCTGTGGAAATCCATGAACAATCAGGCGCAAGGGAAGCGGCCTGCTCTGTGGTCAAGCAGAGAGAGATTCTTGTAAGGATCATTATGGGATGGGGTTTTTTATATTGTTTTAAGCAAAATCCCTGTCTGTTTAACTTATGCCATCACATGTACGTTTTCAGTTTCAGCATGAGGGGATACAAAAAAGTAGAGTCAGAAACTGGTTCAGTAATAGCATTTTGCCACAACGAACTGCTCGCCTTAACTTTTGTAAGAAAAATGAAAAAAACCTCTTTTCAGTGTACTTTTTCCTAGACTGGGAAAAAAATAACCTAGGAAACTTTTTTATATTTTGTATTTTCTAAGTTTCTATAAACCCACTCTCCATGTCGTCCCTTGTTTGCATTCAAGGACAATTTCTTTTGCAAACCACTGTGTTTTACTTCCATTCTTTCTTTTTTTTTTTTTTTAAACAGAAAAAATTACAAATCAAAAACCACAGCATTATGATTAGTGGCTAGGCAATCTCTTTCAATTACTAGAATATCAATACAGAAAGAAAAGAATTACAGGGTTGTTTTCTTTTTTAATTTCTTGTGGCTGATGTACTGTATGGTATATGTTTACAGAACTCCTCTGGTCTGCCTTTGTGATGTTATCTAAATGAATGACAAAGTAGGTATGATGTGCCATTTGACAGTTTGCCTTAGCACTCTTGGGTTTCCTTCTTCTTTTTTGTATCTTTTATTTCCTTATTTTTTTCCAAAAAGTGCAGGCTGTATTCCAAAGCTGTATAAACACAACATTATCTTTCAATCCCCAGCAAGAGAAGTGTGCATAAGCTCTTCTCTCAGAAGTGTACTTCTACCAGTGCAGTACGAGACTTCAGTCCTGCAAACAGAAATGTGTACACCAGAAATGTGGTGTGTGTAGACCTGTTTCAGTCAACAGAACTGCTCACAGGAAGAACGTTGTAGGCATCTGCAAGATCAGGGCATGAATGGTTGACACAGAGTGTAGTTTGGGTGTTCCTTATGTACCTATACAGATTTTATGCACTGCTGAGTTTGCCCAAGGTGGTGTAATCTGAGAGGCTAACTCTAAGCATTGTACATTTACTGAGAGAAACATAAAACGAAATGGTGCTTAACATCTGGTAGGATCAGGTCCTGAGTCAGTATTGCTACCATCCATGAGCAGACATTCAGAGGGACTTCCCTGACGGCTAATATATTAGTCCCCTGCCATTGTACCTAAGTTCACTACTGATTCTTCACACCTAAAATTATTAAGATACCACAGACTAATCTGAGTAGAAAGATAGCATAGAGAGTTGCTAGAGAAATAAAAGGTGTTCTACCTTTTAATTTAGTCAAACATCCAAATGGCATACTTGGAAAGTAAGCGGGGATATAATAGAAAATGTAGTATTTTACATTTGTGTATTTTTTTAAGGAATAAATATTTTTGTAATGAGCTACAAGCCCTAGATGGGTATTGAGTTTTGGAATATCATTCTTCCCATGACATTGAGCCTTTCAACTTTTTCATACATTTATGACAATGCCCAAATTCTTGGGATCTTTTGTAGACCTAACCACATTTTTTTTCCAGGAAGAAGGATCACAACATTTTTTAAAGAGTCGAGCTAGAAGAGTAGAATCCAATATAACTGCTATAGACACAGCTAAATAATTAAACATGTTTCACAGAAAAAGGTGGACCTACACCTTCTATAGCTAGACAAATTTCTTTACCTAGAAAGCCAACATAGTACGCAATAGCTAACTACTTTAATCAGAGTGGTATGGCTAATACGGGAAATACATGTTTTGTCATATTTTATCCAATATTAGATTTCAAAGTGCAAGAGATGGTGCCACTGGAAAGAGATGAACAAAATATTTTAGGCAAAGTAGAGGATTTTCCCACATGCTGAGGCATGGATTCTTTATTTTTTCTAAACTCACTAAGTTTCAACCAGTTCTCTCTGTCTGTTGGAAAGTTTAAGATTTGCTCAGATTGTGTTTCTTGAGTCTTCTGAGCAGTAAGAGTAAACTTTAGTAAACTGAGCTTAATAGTTGCAGATTATGACAATATCCACCAAAAATATAGACTGTAATTTTTGTATGTAAAAGAGTAAATTCTATAAAATGGCTGGATTTATTCCATTTAGAATATAAATGGATTGTCACCTAGTCCAAAGAGAATATAAATCCAACTTGTAATATAAACTTCTATTAACTTAGCTTGTAAATAGTGACAAGGGTGCATGAAGTTCTTAAAAATGTCCCACCTGTATTTAAAATTAAACAATTATAAAACTCAGCTGTTTTCCTTGTGGGTTCAGAGTCTTGCAAAATCAATAGCTTTTTTCCTGGGATGGTTCCACTTAGGCTGTTCAGTGGATTAAGAACAGGCCACCTTTCTTAAGGGCAAACTTATGAAGAATTCCAAGCCCCTTGCTTCAGTTTGCAACAGCTTCTCTTACTTTGGGGGGGTTTGCTGCTATTGTATTTCAAAGCTTTCCTGCAATTGTTTCCAAATTCTTCTCAAAGGTGGATTTAGGGCTTTGTTCTAGGAATTAATCTACTTCAGAAATTGAATTTAAAACGCTTAATTAATTTTTTAGAATTAGCTAAGTAACTCAAGTTCACCAGTTTGGGTATATTTATACATTTTTAACTTGCACTGGTATGTTAGTGACCTGTACCAAAATTTAGCCCTTGCATATCTATTCAGCAGATCTGTAAGACCTAAACGTTTGCCCATGAGCTTAAAATCAAACACCCAGGTAGTCCTTTTTAATGGGATGACCCAGACAAGTAAAATTTAAGCACATACACAAATGTGTATAGAGTCTGGTCTTTAAGCAATATGCTACAGGCAAGGCTTATGCTGCTTTAACTGTGTCTTCTCATTAGTTTAATTACAATTTTAAATGGTGTTGTGAAACTGGTGCACTTTTCTGCAGAGGGTTTTAGAGCATGGTCTCCTTGCTGACTGTGTTTAAGGAGACAAATACCCTCTCAAAACCCCACTGCCTGGAGACACAGGGGACAGAGGGGTAAACTTTATACCTCCACACAAACACAGCAGAAAAGAGGGAGTGTAACTTTTATTTCCAAATTTTTCTCTCTGCCCACTTCTACCCCAGACTCTGCCCGTCCCCTGTTTCTGTGCTTGTTCTCATTGTGGACACTATAGCTCAATTGATCCCTTTTTCTTCATCCCTCTGCTTCTCTTTTTGTAGTCTCCTAGAAAAAAGAGGGGGAAGAAAGGAGAGACTGGAGTTAAAAATCTCACCCTAGGCATGCTGGTGTCAGTCCCAAGAAATTATGGTATCTTGTTCTCACTATTTGGACATTTTCCTGCATTTTCATAGATTCTTGGGACATATTTGATACTTGAGGAGCACTCTCCCTCTCTATTCATCTGGCATCCTATGGGTTGCCCAAACAGCAAGTTCCATTAAAATCTCACAATTTAGGTAAATCTGCTGTCTCTCTTACCATTCCTTTGGAACACACTATGCCCCTTGAGCTCATATGAGCCAGATGTATCCAGGTACATCATATATCAGCATCCAGAAAGCAGTTCTTACAGCAGCAGAGGGCAATCCACCCCACCACATGTCAGGTTGCTATTAGCAGGGCAAAAGAGCCTGGAGAAAATGTGGACTTCCCCACGGACTGATCCTGGAAGCAAAGGCATTCTCAGTAAAATTAGCTGCCAAGAATCTACTGGTATCCCTCCAAGATAATATGCCTGCTAAAGAGAGGCAAGCTCAAAAATTAAAAAGGTTTTGTGCAACCATATAAAGTCCCAGTTGAATGTGGCGCTTAAGCTACAGGAACCTTAAGCACATACTTGAAGTGTAACACATACTTAGCATTGTGCAGGTTAGAGATAGCCTTGAGGATGTGTGAAGATCAGCCAGTATTTATGATTAAGGTGCTTTACTGATGATGGTCTCAAATATTGTACCTGTCATTCCTGTTATTTTGCAAGGAACTGCTTAGGGGCAGATACAGGAGAAATAATCGATTTGAAAGTTTTTGCTTTTCCATTGACCAACTGAATCTGACTGCAGCAAAGGTGGCCAAGAAGGAGCAGGTCAGGACAAATGCAAAGAACGCATTTCTGAGGGTTTTCTGCCCCTCCCAAATACGTTCACTCCATAGACAAAGAATGCTTCTTTATAGGGGTTCAAGAAAATGTTGTGTAAAATGCAGCTTTTATGGTGAATGTAGATTGTGGTTGAGATTTTTTTTAAGCGTTAGTCTCCCACTTTCTTTGTGAGCTAATGTAAATAAAATCCCATTTTGTTGGGGAAAAAACTGCTGTGCTAACACTGGATTAGGATTGCTGGGGATAGCTGCTGTACTTTGTAACCTGAAGTGTACTTTTTTGACTGTTATGTTTTTTTCTTCAGATTAAAAAAATGAGTACAAAAAAAGAACCAAAATAAAAAAAAACAAGAACACTGCCAGCAACAGCCATGCTGTAACTGTGGCTTCTCTCTTTTTTTTTCTCCTGTACAGTATTACTAGTAAATAAATCTGCCTTTTCACTGCGCCTACTTCTGTGTCTTTTTACTGTGTTTCTCTCTACCTACCACTGTTCAAGATACACTCTGATCTCAAGGACATACCGCACTGGAGCTGCCTCTTTCACTAAAAGAATTAAAGTACTAACTCCACAGTTGTTTTTTTTTTTTTCCTTTCCTCCAGTGCTGTGCCCTGCTGCTGTTATTTTCTCAGATATAATATGACATTCTTCATACATATTAACTCATTGTACCTGTTACTGTCTCATTTCTTCTTTCCTTTCCTTCTCATGTGATACTTTGCCAAGCATATTGTGGACCCTGTTGCTCTAGGATCACATGGCACATTTTCATATTTGCGAAGAAAAACAGATTGGGTTTAGCCAGCAAGGCAGTATGTTCTGAGTGAACTTATTTCCTGACTGAGGGAGGTATTTCATACAGCATATATATAATTTGTGAGAAAAACCACTGAATCATTTAAGGACTGATAAAGTAAACAGTGTGCAATTTTCTTTCAGGGCTTATCACAGATAGCATCCTCTATATGTCAGGACTGGAAGAGCCTCACCATAGTCTGACTTGCAGGGGAAAAAAAAAGAAAAAACCGTCAAGTTTTTTTTTTTCCTGAAATGCTGCATTTACCTGAGGTTAGGACTATGATAGGATGGATAACATAGCCAGGCATCACATGCCTCTTTCTCAGAAATTTAAAAATTCGTCTTAAACTCCGACATTTAAGAAACGCACCACGAACTGCCCATTGCTACACAAGTACCCACCCTCTGCTCCTTTCACCCAGAAGCCATACAGATAAAATGTATATGTACATACACACACACAGAGGCCTTTGCAATATGGGACTTTTTAGCATCACAGAAGGGAAAATGGCCCTGCATTCCTGCTTTATAATTTATTCCTGAAAGTTTAGCAGTAGGTGGGACTTCAGATTGGTTTTTTTCCTACTTGTGTTCAGTGACAGAAAGTCAATTTGCCTGTCCAAGAAGACTCTGTGAATGCCGGTAGAACTGGCATGGTTCTGTCATCAAAGGACTATTGAGAGAAATCATTATAATTATTTAAATCTCTTTGGTTTTACAAATACCTTCCTAATTCAGAATGTGTATCAACATGGCAAAAGGAGGGATCATGAATTTGAGTTAGCAGTAGTGTCTGTGAAAAGACCATCAATTGACAAGGGCGTTATCATGTGCAGCTAACTTAGTGCTTGGACACTTGGATACATGAGGTACATATTCCATCTGTTGGTGCAGACCATGGCCTGTGACATTTCATTCCACCTCACTTTATTCCATAGCCATGAGAAGATTTTCAGCTGATAATTCTTCTGCTGTACAAAACTGAGTCATCCAAGTAAACACCAAAAACAGACTAGACAATTGTAATATCACGGCTGTTACTAAGGTTTCAGAAACAAGGTGTTTCCATGAATTTCCCCTTTTAAAATTTCTAAGAAAAAAAAAGGAGTTTGGGGGTATTTTTAATAAAATGTTTAGCAGCTGGTCAGATAGCATGGCACTTCCCTGAAGCTCTTGGAGTGGTTCTGTGGAGATCAGTGACTTCACAGATTACGAGCATATTCAGCATGTAGGAGGCCTCTCAGATTTCTTTTCTTTTTCATTTATTTTAATAGCTCTGTATCCCTCTGGTAACAGAAGGAAAATAGGTTCTTACTGTCAAAGTTCAACACTCAAGGTGTTTCAGTAATTGGAGGGGGGAGGGAGGAAATGGAATAGCATATTTTCAGAGAACCCCTTACTTTCCTGCAAGACCCTCACTATCTGCCCTTGATGCCTCAAAACTCATGCCAACTCTGCAACAATTCTTACTTCACACTATGATATTTTCGAGGTTACATGAAGAAACCTTTAAGGCTAGTAACTGTAAGAATGAATAATAAAAAAGGGACAAGAAGTTAATAACAGTTTTTGCTGTTCCAAGACCTCCATTTGCAGTTCTCATGTGCTGCTTAGATGTCCATTGCACTATGCACAGTCACATATGAATTTGCTGTAACTGCTTAGGGGGAAACACAGGCTGGTCCCTAGAGGAGCTTGCAAAACCACAGGATTTGGCAGAGCTGTGCAGAACATCCTCCACATTTACGTATGGTAGAAAAACTACCTGTTTTATTGTCTCAAGAGTCTAGTTGACACAGATCACCTGCTCAGATGAGACAAGGAAGGAGATACTTGTATAGAAATAGGGTTTGTTATATCAGACTCAGAGGAGGGCACTTCCTAAAATATAACCCAAAATAAGAATTCAGGGGAAAATTAGCTGGCTGAGAGAGATGTTGGGTCACTCTATATATGGGGCAGGGAGGGGTTGTGTTGGTGCACAGACATTGGCATGCAAACCTAGGAACTTGGTTGCTGCAGAAAGAAGGGAATTGGCTCCTGTCTTTTATACACAGCAGTTCTTCCTGGTGTAAGAAAGCGAGGTCTCTGGACTCACTGAGCACTAATAAAAATGCTGGCTCAGGTCCTGGGTAACATAATTTCCAATTGCTGGTGCTCTGAGCGGTTCAGCATGACCTCACCAGAAGTCTCTCATATGCAGATCTACAAAGCTATATAGAGACGTCATCCACTTGATTTAGATGGGAAGTGCAGATATCTAAAATCCCCTGTGAGCCCAAAGTTTTTCACGTTTTACATCTGTAATTTAGGATATTTAGCACTATCCTGCCTGTGCAGCTGTGGTGATGCGGCAGTTGGTGTCAGTCACAAGACTACAGGAATGTGGGGCATGCTGTGGGTACACGGCATCATAAAATGTCTTCTTACTGCTACAGTTTTGGAGTGGTTCTGCTTGTAACAGCACTGCCAAACCAGAAAAAAATACAGGCTGTATTGCAAGCAAACCCAGCCAATTACAGCAGTCATGCATTTGCTGGGAATTATTGGTTTGCCATGAACTGGGAGAAAAAGGATGTAACTGTAGCACGTTTGGTTGCTTGTAGGCAGGAAAACAAAAGGAAAAGAATAGTTGAAGGGACAAAAGGAGACATGTAAAAATGGGTCACTTTCTCAGACACGACAAATCAGTTCAGCTTCCTTTTTGAGTATTTCCACTGTATGTAATGCATCACCAGCTACAGATTCCCTCTGGCTACAGATAAGTCTGCTCCAGCAGTGGCAGCAATATGGTAGCTCGTGTGGGCAGGGGAGAGTTGGTTGAGTTAATCAGCCCTGCTGTAAGAGAGGTTATCTATTCACTTGAGCATCACCCCGTACTAAAATGACTGTACAGTGGTTACCTCTAGACATCATTTCATTATGGTTTGTGAGCATCTTATGGCTTAAAAGGAAGGATACTGCTTAGTACCATCAGGTCTATTATATATATATATATAATATATATATATATATATATATAGATAGATCATTATATTTCACTGGAGTATGGTAGATATATCATTCATTTTAAAGCAAATGAGATTACTTAGCTTCTTCTCAACATGCTGTGCTAAGTTATGGAAGCATCTTTATTGCTTCAGAAATAAGGGTTCATAGACAAAGGAGGGGAGCTTCCTTCTGTTGACCAACTTAGGCAAATTAATACTATTTATGGTTAAGTTACTGGTGAGATGGAGTAAAGTGATGAATCTATTAAATACTCTATGCAGTTGCACACTGAGAACAGGGCTGACATCTGGAAATTCTCCACTGCTGCTATTTCAGTCTGCATTTTTTTTACAGAAGCTGGAGGTCACCAAGGGGTTAGTAAATTGGGAAAGTTAACTAAGATAGATACCACCCTGGGAAGAAAACAGCCCTTAACTTAACAGGAGAGAAGTAATTTCTGTTTTTGTTTCTACAACTTATGCTGAAAATCTAGTGCTGTTTGGGGTCTTTTCTGAATCTCCAGCTCATGGAGTCAAACAATTTGAGAAGAGTCTTTGCTGTAATTTAAAAAAAAAAAACCAACCAAGAAGAGAAACAGTAGTTCCTGGAATTCCTGGCTAAGGATGAAAACTGGAAAATACTTGCTCTAGCTGCATGTACAAGCCCTACAGAGCTGTGGTACTCTTTTTTTCTGAGCCCTTTTCTGTGGCCTTTATGAAACCACAGACAATATTCTTAAGCACGGTTGAATACAGTAAGGAAATGAGACTAAGACAAAGGGAGAAGCTACTGAAAGATTATACATTGTTTATTTTCTTCACTGATTTTATGCACCAGGATTTTGAGTTCACAGAGCTGGAAATACTGAGATTAATTTATTGATGTATCTTCACAATGTGAGAAACATTTGCTAATTATGAACAAATCCAAAACCTACCATGGAAGCTGCTACCTGCCTGTCTCCATTTTCTTCACACATTACAAGTCCTACAGAGGAAACATTGAGGTTTAAAGCTGTAAACAATGTTCAGAGTATTTAAAAGTTCTAAATGAAAGTGAAAATAAAAGGCAAGTAATTCTTTTCTCTCATCTAGAACCAAAAATGGTCCTCCTCTAATCCATAGACTAAAAGGAATTGAATTCAATTTGATGTCAAAGGACAGCTTTCACAATTTAACAGCAGTAAATATTAGAAGCAGAGCCAGCAAATCCCTTAGCAAAAAGTCCACATGTGCTTTCTGGGTCAGAACCTTACCGCAAGCCAGGCCAGTGAACTCAGAGTGCCTATGTGGGAAGTCAAGGCAGACTTTGGTCACAAAGCACTAGAAATAAAGTATTGAAATTAGATCGAAAAGCCCTCTCTGATGCAATAATATTTTTAAAGCTAGGTTCCTGACTGTCAGAGCAATTGCAAGATGTAAATAACCAGTTCAGAAAAAGAAATTCAGGGAGGGGAACACAGGTTTTGATTGCATACCCAGCTTACTCTGAAGAAGTGCACTACCTGTCATCATCAGCACATGAGAAGCAACTGGTTTTTTGTTTTTAAAGAAAATAAGTGTCATGAAATTAAGGTGTTTTCACAAAGGGCTCTGCTGTGTGCAAAACTTCAAAAAGCAAATCTCTTTACAGCAGCAAAGTGGGGTTGACCCTGCAGTTACACTGCCTGGAGTTCCTGGTGTGTTCCAATATTACCCACTGTAAAAGCACTTGACTCACTGCCCAAGTTACAGCCTTAATTTTCATCTTATGTGTTAAGTCATTTTCAATTATGTACAATTAAGTTAAGAGAAGTTTGGTTAAAAGAGTTTATAGAAAAGCTAATAAGCTTTCTCCACAGTAAGTCGTCAGGTTAGTAAATTACAGTGATAGAGGTTGCTGAAAGTGTTGTTGTTTAAATAGGTAAGAAAAAAAAGTCCAGTAGGAAATTTTCAAAAATACTTTTAGAGAACAGACCTGTAAAAGATATGTTGGAGAAAAAATTAACTCTTCTACTAGTCTTTGAATCCCCACAACTGCTTTCTGTCATAACAGAAAAGAAATAACCATGTACTTGAATTTAGTAACATGGGTACCCAAATTTATTTCTATGGGTCTGCTTGTACCATCTCATTTCATTAGAGATTTCTTCACAAAGCCCCAGATAACTGGAAACAACAGAAGATTCCCCCAGATGAGCCATCCTGTAAAGAAAACTCCTTTTTTGGAGAACAGGATTGTTCTCTCGACAGGCAGGAGAGCAAGATAATGATGAAATAGATTCAAGCTGAAAGAGAGGGAATTTAGCTTAGATATACAGAAGAAATTCTTTACTGTGAGGATGATGAGGCACTGGAGCAGCTTGCCTGGAGAGAAGTTGTGGATGCCCAGTCCCAGTCAGTGTTCCAAGCAAGGCTGGATGGGGCTTTGAGAAACTAGGTCTAGTTGGGGTCTCCCCCGCCCATGGCAGGGGAGCTGGAACTAAATAATCTTTAAGGTTCTTTCCCACCCAAACAACTCTATGGAATGCAATTAAGTGCTTTAAATGAACTGATCTGTCTCAACCTGCAGAGATGGAGGTCTTGCCTTCTGTGTAACTAACCCCCTTTTCTTCCAAGACCTCTATTTTGCAGAAATATCTTCTTGATCCTCCACTGCTAATGGGCATGGAACCAAATATGGTTCCTACAAAGAATGGGCAGCAGGGATGGTGCTGAGCAGAGAAAGGAAGGAGGCAGAAACTTGTTATATAGTGTTCTGTTTTAAGGAGACTGAGAACACTGTCAGTATTGGAGCAGAGTAAATAATGCTGTTTTAATTCAGTCATGAAAACTAACAAATAAAAGCAGATTAAAAGGGGATTCTACCAGGCTGATCCTAAAGTGAAACTTTCTGAATTGACCAGTTGTTTAAAAAAAACACAATTTGAAGGGAGAGGCAAAAAAAAAAAAAAGCCATAATATCTCATATGGAATAAAATTATTGCTATGACATTACCAGGACATTCCCTTCAATTTCTCTACCCAAAATTATTATTAGTGATTCTAATTATTACTAGGGAATTCTATGTGATTTTGTTCTTTCAGAGCTCAATTTTTTCCCAGAAACTTTGCTGTTCAGAGTCAGAGGGAAAATTCTCTTGGCTTCAGCCAGCACAGCACTTCTCTGTGAAGCCTGTGGGGCTGACAGTACAGTTTCAAGTCAAGTGTGTCTAATAATGAAGCTAGCTATGGGCAAGAGACCCACAGTTGTATATTGTCAGTACTGGACGATGCTCCTTTCACTACAGACTGTGGCCAGCTCTCTGATTTTCCCTTCCCTCCTGTCTGCTGCCTCTTTCTCTTCAGCTGCACGCATATTTGCACAGCACTCATTTGAGCACTGATGCACGACATGGATGTCTCTGAAGCAGAGACCCAGTTTGGTGCTGCCATCAGAAAGGAAGACTCTGCTCTAGCATCCATTGTCATGCATATGAAGACCAGCACACGTGTTTGAGAGATGCTAGAGTTTGTGAAGAAACTTCTCTCCAGAGGTCTATTTCCAAGAACAAAGACGAGAGTGATTGCTTTTCCTGGACTCATTGTCCCTTGTACACAAATCTTCAGTGTCATGCGCATCTTGAAAGCCTTAGGCAATACTGATGTTTGTAGGCCTTACATTCTGATGTAATGTCTGACCCCAAAAGAAATCTTCCCTTTCTCACTTCCACTACATAAAGCAAGTAAAATTCAAATCAGGTAGTAAAGGCTGAGGCAAGAATATAACATGTTTGTGCCAGAAAGATCTTAGTGAAAAAATGTCTTGTAGATCCCCTAGCCCCAGAGAGGTCTCAGAACTGGGAAGCAATAAACAAGTAAAACACAGCCTTGCAGCCAGAAGCTCTGCAAATCTGGTCACTGCTCAAAGCCATGGTCTCTGCATTCCTTACTCAAGTCACCTGAGCTCTCTACCTCAACCTATCTGCAGTCTAATTTTTCAGGTGGAGACAGTATTCATCTGAAGATAGCAATGTCAGCATTAATTAGTGATTATAGGGACTATCTCCATCAAGCTGTACAGCAGTTTTGGTGGCTTCTGCCTCTTTCAGTACACATAATTAACACTGATTATAACAGTCACCAAGACAGAGTTGCTAGCTCCATTCAGTTAATTTTGTCATTAAAAAGAAATCCTCTCTTGAATAAAATCTGTGTATTTTGGTAGAGGTAAACTGGCACTCTGTCCATATAATCACATGGTGCTTTTTAAGTGTCAATATTACTGCAAGATAATTCAGGGCCCTTGTGTATGAAAAGGACAGATTAGAAAATTGCCCCTGGCACAGTCAGGGAACAGGATTCCCTCTCTATTGAAGCAAAGTGGCATCAGTACTCCCAAGCACGTGTCAGATGAGTGATTTTTTTTTTGTAGTTCAACATATATTCCCACTCTGACTCTTGAAGTGGGAGTCAGGCAAACACAGACAACTGCCTGGTTGGGCAAGCTATGGCAGATCTCCCAGCTCATCTGAGTTGAAGGGAAGTTAGTCAAGGAGAAAACAGACTTCTGGTGCAAGCGAGTCCTGCGAGAAGAGAAAAATAGGCGTACGTGCAGGTTTTCCCAGTCTGAGGAGATATAGGAAAGCACCAGGCAGCACAATAAATTGCAGGTGGACAAAATACCAGTGCTTCACAGCATTCATGCTGAACATGGGGTTTGGGCTCCAGCCCACTTGGCTGGTCCACCAGGCAGTCCTCATATTACTTTACAAGACAGTGTCTATTTCCTGGAAGCAACCAACACGTCATCTAGTCTACAATAAACAAAAATTCAACAGGCAAAAGTAAACTTGGGGAACACGTAGAAAAGCTTACTTTCGATTGTTTTTTGGAGTTTGCTGCAGCCCACTGCAAGCGTTCCAAGTCAGAACTACCACAGTCCAAATATGAGTCTGCTGTCCCTGTAATTCAGAGCAGAGAGGATCATCAGCCACAAAGATCAGGAGCCAGGCAAACTTCAGGGCCAGGCAAAGTACAGGTTTTGCACAAGGGTGACAGACAGCCATATGATTTAGAGATGGATGTAGGTTCAGGCTTTCCCAGAAAATGGATGAGCCAGCACCTGTGGTTTTGTGTGGATCCATTGATGTCATTTGTGCAGAGATGTGCTGTACAGAGCATTATGTCCACAGCAGACCATACTGTTAACCAGACCTGTAGACAAAGCTAAAATGCCTCCATAACATTAACTTCAAAGACAATCCCACCTCAACCTTGACAAATTCTCAGACCTGAAATATCAGCTTCAGCCAGAAAAAAAAGAGCACATTCAGGCCTCCAGACATTAACTTCCCTCTCATCTGCTACTTAGATTTAAAAATAAGCTCTCTGTGGAAAAAGGGTTGCTGTAGCAGCCGTTGTCAGTTCTGTCTTGAAAGGTTTAGTCAGTCTCAGAGATTACATCGGCTTCACACTGGACTCAGAACTGGGCTGAGCTTGACCACAGACCTCATAGTTATGAACATTTTTATACCTGCAGAAATGAGTGGTGTGTAAGTGTGTGTGTGTGTTCATGTATGTGCTGAAAACACCCCCTGACGCAACAAATACAGACTTGAGCTTATGAAAAAATATTTGGTATTAATTCTAAACAGTGTATCCTTTTGTTAGTATTTGCCTTTGGGTTTTTCAATTTTATCAAATCTCAAGTTCACTGAGATAGGACTCACTTTTTTTTGTTGTTGGCAATATAAGACAAGTATCCTAGAATGTGGCAAGAAAAGGTGAAAAATTTCTGATATCTCGTGTCAAAAAACTGGCCTCAGACCCTACATTTTACAAAATATGGTAAACCTTCAGCTGTGCAATACTGCCTGCTCTGAAAGCAACAGCTGGAGTCCTGGCTCCACTGCAATCAAAGGGAGTCTTGTTTCTGATTTCCTGGGACCAGAATACACAATGAATCTGTGTGTGTAAATCTTTGCAGGCCTGGATCCTAAAAAATTTACATGAAAGTATGTACCACTTTCCATAAGCCATAAATTTAAATTAATATATTAATATTACAAATACCAGCTTTCTGTGAAGTGAAGTTTAAAAGAAAAGTGTTTTCTGTTGCCCAAAAGTCCTGAATATCTTGTAAAGCTTCCCATTGTAAAAAAAATTACTTATAATTGTGTTACTACTGTCACTGTAATCAATCCCATGCATTTCCCCTAGTAAAGAGATATGACAGTTTAGTCTGGATATCAAATATTTATGAAAAATATATTAGAAAAATAGAACTTCCAACTGAGCCATGAGAAATAGTCTACTGAAGGTATGCAGAAAAGATTACTTGGTATTTGTTTACATCTTAAAACTCCTCCTACATAGATAGACTTTAGCCCGTGTGACTCCTTGACTCACCTTCAAGATTTTGCACAGACCACCATGCATGCCTAGCTTTGATATTAGCAAGCTCAAACCCCAAAGTTTTTGAAAATACAAATCATCCAAAGAAAACTTACAATGACATTTTGATTAGTTCTTACTACCAGCAAAGCTGTGTGGTTCAGTACAAGTAGCTCTTCTTTCACAGTTCCTCTTTTCAATTTCTATCTGAACCAAAACTGTCATTTGTACAGTACTGTGAGTTAATGTATGGTAAGACAGAGGGCAATGTAGTCTGAACTGCAAAGTATATAGATCTTAAACAAGATTAACATCTAGCAGAATGGGTGAGGAATGGTGGGGTGACGTATTACACAGAGTGGACCTGCTGGTAGAAGTGTTTATAGGGTAAATAAAAATATCAGAACTGTTCTCAGAAATTGTTTAGTCAAAAACTATTATTATCATGAAAATGACCACATTTTTAAAATAATACGTATTTCCATCAGACTATAATTTTTGTTTTCAGATAAAGTGATAAATCCAATGTGGTTGCAGACATGAGCCTTGGCTTGGCAGCTGACATAATGTAAAGTTAGGCCTCCCTCAAGAATCATAACTAGTTTAATGGCAATATGATGATGCTAATAACAAAGTGATAGAATCTTGCACAATAGCATGTATGCCTTGTGCAACTGACCTGGTACACTAGATTTTACAAAAGTACCAAAAATCCTAGTACTTGTGGAGTATCTTTTATTATTTCCAGACAGTAGGTGAAGAATTGAATGGAAGAGGTCATTAGCAATTGAAGAGCAAAAGATGCTGTAAGCTATATTTTAGCATTTAATGTGTATTTTAAAACAACAGCATCCTATTAAGGTGGAGAAGCGCTATAATTATTATATGAAAAATGAGGAACTAAGACAGGAGACAATGAAGTGACTGCCTACAATGTGGTAGCTCAGCCATTTCCTCAGAAAAAAAAAGTTTTCTGATCCCAGTACATTTCTTCACTGTTACCATGCATGCACATTTAATCTGCGTGGAGGACAAGTCATAAATGGAAGAGCTGCCAAGCGGGTGACTCTGTTTCTCAGTAGCGAGAAGCCCTGTTAAAAACCCTTACACCCACAGGGTGCTTCAGTGCCAGGGTGGAAATGATGACAGCCCCCAGATCCCCATACCTGACAATAATGTACAATTATTGCTGCTATATCCCATCAGCAAACATTCTGTGTACAACATGCCAGCAACCATCATGAGGAAGGCTTCTGCTGCCCTGCAGGTGTGCATCACTGGCATCGAGAGCTGTTAGGTATAGAGGCAGCTCTCACTAGGTAATGGACCTGGCTGTTTTGCAGGGTGTGCTAAAGCCAAGGAAAGATTACCTGCCCTTGCTCTGTGTCGATGCATTGGTACAGGACAGGAGGGAAATGCCATGGCATTACACAGGAGAAGCATGACTGCTCCCATTACAGCAGCATCTTTTACTGCTTCCTTGTATAAGCAGTGTTCTGACAATGGTTTTGGAGGACGGAAAATATCTCCACAAATGTTTTGTCTTCCTTTTTCTTTTTCTTTGCTTTTCCAAATTTCTGCAACATTCTGGTCACTCAGTCTCAACTAATGTACAATTTTCCAGTAAGGACTTCCCAAGTCACTGATTTTTAATGGAAGCACCCTGAACAAAAGCAAGTGGGACAATCAATATGCCTTAAACCACAGTAGACAGAAATGTAATTACATAGCAGCAAATGCAAAATAATATCCCATTTTACTAGGATAAGATATATCTTTTAATTTAATAGCCAAAATAAAATTAAAAATTATAAACCAGAAGCTAGTGGAACTGATTCATTGAAAAGCAGAAGACAAAGGGAGACTATTTGGTAACCTGTTAGTCTCTCAGCATTGTTTCCCAGATTACCTATAGCTAGACAGAAGCCAAAAGGCACCTAGACAGAAGGACAATGCAGAAATGGTGAACTGCAAGCTTCCAGTGCTCCTTCTCCAAATATTCACTTAGACAATGAATATACTTCCCATTGTAACTCTAAGAAGACTTTGGTACCCCGCAGCAACTCTTGTAGAAACTCAAAAAGAGACCAGCGTCAGAGTAAGGGGAACAAGGATTCATAGTCCCATTCAACTTAGGTTGCACTGAACAAGCCTCTGCTTGTGTCTCCATCCGTTTGTTTCCATTGTCTGTATACAAAGCCTTAGGCCAGGCATTGTCTTTCAACTATGTTTGCATAATGCAGGAAACATCTCTGCTCATTAAATCTACTGGGTTTAAAGTGTAAGCTTTGGGGTAGCACCAAAATATTCGTATGATCATCCCAACTTTAAAAAAAAAACAAAAAAACAACATCTGTTTGAAGTCATCTGTTTGTCTCCTTCTGCAAAACACAGGGAAGCAAATTCAGCCTTGATACAAATATGTAAACATCTCACTGACTTCAATGACCATTCAGCTTAGCTGTGTCAAATCTGAATTAGGCCTTAGGTCTCAAACTGTCTTTTCTGCTCTTGCCATCTGTCTTCCTTTGCTAACCTAATTCCTTATTAAATAGTGTGTCCTCAGTGAGCACAAACCTATTCTGCTGATCCTTTCTCTGCAACAAACATTGCTAGAGGCTAAAATTCCTGAAAGTTATGACTACTTTGACTGCCTCTGCCTCTAGATACTATGAGAGCTTCTTTTAAGGTGGTCTGAAATTCAGACTGTGAATGTTTAAATTCCTGAGCACTCAATCTTTTTGTAGGCATATCTTAGACACTTAAAATTACTAAGCTGTTTAACAAGCCATAATTTACAACAGTACTTGGGTTGACTGTCTGTTCTCCTTAGAGGTTTCTGAACTGGTAGTGCTAAACATGGTAGTTCACACACCGTGTAGATGATGAGAGTCTTTTGCAGAACCAAAAAAATCCAAAACAAACAAACAAGAGCAACAACAAAAAAAAAACCAGACAGACAAATGTGTCCATGTTAACAAACCAATGAATAACAGATTTAGAAAACACATTAAAGGGACAAGGCAGAGACTTGTCCAGTGACATCCCTAATCTAGTGATTGTGATGCTGGAAGAAGTACAGGGGACATGGACTGGTACAGGGGTTCTCCCTATGTGACGCCTCTTCCTGTAATTTTTCCAGTCCAGTAGGGTATTTTTTGTGTTCTTAGAAACTCTCTTTTACTGAGATAGAAAACTCATTGCTGTGCTCAGAAAACAAATGTAGAAAATCCAAGCAACCTACCTGCACTGATAAAATAAATCAAGCAAGACAGTTTTTTTTCTCTTACTTGGTACATATTGTGAAGTGACTATTTGAATAGCCTGAATAACGGAAGACACAGTCACAAACTTACTTTGAACTCAGGCTGAACTACTCACAAGTTGAGAGCTGCTGAGGATCAAGTAATTTGATTGTCATTTAAAGAGAAAGGAAAATGAAAAAAGAGAAAAAACAACCAACAAACCAAATCCATAATCACCAAATGCCACCTCTCTTCTCTATTCATTATGTTGCATAATTTCATGTTCCATGCAAGACTTGATATTGAAGTACAGTGGTTCTTTCAAAAAGAGGCTTTCTAATACATTTCTAATTGCTCAAAATCTCACAAGAAATGTAGCTTGCTAGATTTCAGTAGGAATGGTTTAAATAAGCAGCCTGACATTCAGGGGCTTACCCTGAAACCTTCTGAAATTTCCTGCTCTTTGTTTGTTTTCAGAGCTGGATTCTCTGTCTACAGGGCAGGCTGCCTCTTTAAAGTGTTATTTTAAAATCTTATAAAATTAAGTAATAACACTAGCACTGAAGCAGTAACTATTTGAGTTACATATAATATGAAAGGTAATTGAAGCCCTGATGTAATTTCATGCTTTCTTCATGCTCTATTCCACTGCTATTATGAGCTTATTGTCCAGATGGGAGCTGCACAAAATGATTATTGCTACCCTGGTACAGGCTCTATGCTGGTTTTTTTTCTCAAGATGGTAGCTAATTCTCTTAGGAAGACACTTAATCAACACTATTCAGTGTTCATGCTAAGGAGGAAGGGTGGGAACAAAACAAATAGGACAGGTAAAGAGAGATGCAAGTACACTACAAAATCTACATTTTAAAAGGAGGTGAGTTTTGCTTATTACAGCTTTAGAATGCCCCCAGCTAGGCTCAGGGCTCGAACTCTGCAAAAACTCCATAGTCACACATACTGTTCATGCATCAGCTTCCACTTTGGTGCAGCCTGCACAGATGGACTGCCTCGTTAGGCAGGGAAGCCACTCACATCATGGGACTGCCTTGCATGTGACTTCTGCCCCAGCAGGCAATGAGGGTGCTGTAAACTAAAGTAATGTGGCTCCAAAAAGTTGAAACTAAGCATAGCTAACAAAAGTGAAGCATCAGCCTTTACTGTGTTTTGATGTACAGTGGAATGCAAGTGCTTAAATACTTTTATTACCTCAGGAGTATTTTTAATTTTGAATTTAGACAATGCATGTCACAGGACAGATAAACAGCTGAGAGAGAGCAAGTAGAACCGAGCTGATAATTTCCGCAAGCCTGCAGGAGAAAACCAGCATGTTCCTACTGACTTTGGATTGTGCCGTAGCTGCTTGTTCTACACTTGATGAGCCATGTTTAGCATACCAGAGACACAAGAGTCAGACGTTTTGAATTGCATCAGCAGGGCACATTTTAAAGAGCACAAGTTGTGACTTTGAAGAAGTGAGAGAGGACAAAGCTCTTTGGGAACACGTGGCTGCCCTGTGCTCCTTTAGGAAGTGCAGAGAGAAAGCAACCCTTTAATCTCCCAGCATGTTTGCTTATCTGGAGGCTTGGAAGTTTTACTAATCTGCAGGTCTTCTGTTTCTGGATGCTGTCTTTACCTGAGTTCTCAAAGCATGGGACAATCTGGAAAGTTATATTCAGTTAGCCCATCTGTGTGCAGCAGGACTTAAAAGTAATAGAAAGGTTAGAATGTATGGCACTCACAATGGCACAGTTGACAGACTCTCGATAAGAATCAAGGGGCAAAGAAATAATGTGGATGTCAATATGGAAATCTTCTATAGACCTCCTAGAAAGGACAATAATGACAAAAAATTCTTTGAGGAGCTAAGGGACAGTTCCAAGTCAACTGCTCTTGTCCTTGCATGAGGACTTCAACTTGCCAGGAATTAACTGAGAGCATCACACAGCTGGTACAATCCAGGCTGGAGGATTCCTAAAAAACCTGGATGACAACTGCATGGAACAGGTCCTAAGGGAACCAACTCAGAAGAGTGCCCTCTTGGATCTGCTGCTTGTCAACAGAGAGGATCTTGTGAGCAAAGTGGAAATGAGTGGCCATCTTGGCCACAGTGATCACAGAGAGATCAAGTTGTTGTCAGGAGAAAAAGTGCCAGCAAAGCCTCAGCTCTGAACATGAGGAGAGCAAACTTCAGGCTGCTCAGGGCATTAGTCAGTAAAGTCCCCTGGGAAAAGGCTTTTGCAGGTGGCCGGGTCCATCAGTGCTGCTCACTTTTCAAACATCACCACCTAAGGGCTTAGGAGTGGGCAATTCCCAAAGGTTGGAAGTCAAGCAGGCAAAGCAGAAGGCCAGCTTGCCTGAGCAGGGATATTCTTTTGGGAATGAGGCAAAAAGAGAATATATATGCACAGTGGAAGCAAGGTCAGGTGATACAAGAAGAACAGAGAGATTGTTTGCCACTGTAGGGAGAAAATATGTGTGGCCAAAGCTCAACTTGAGTTGAAGCTGGCCAGAAATGCGGGGGACAATAAAAAGAGTTTATCAAATATATTAATGGCAAAAGGCAGTGTAGAAATAACATTGGCCCATTACAGGATGAGAATGGTCACCTCACCAACAGTGACGTAAACAACACAGAGGTGTTCAATGCATTCTTT